>JAVJIF010027290.1:0-85600 GCA_038442645.1 Agave tequilana | reverse complement strand
GGTTTTGGTTAAAAACATAATACTTGGAATCCAAAAACCAATCAATATTTTGTCAAATGAAAAATCTTTTATGAAAATAAAACTATATCAAGAGTGTGTGTGTATAGTATACTTGAGCAATCCACCACTAGTATCCTTTACATTTTAACTAAAAACAAAATCTTCTAAAACAAACCTAAACTCAAGTCTTCATGAAGTCTTCACTTGAAGTCTTCCCATCTTCTTGACTTAGTCCCAAACCGTGCTAGCTCCAAAACTTGACTTTAAATCTTTTGTTGAAGCTATACACCAACTAAGATCTTGATCATAAATCTGTCACTAATTTAAACACAAGATCATTAGTAAACATAACTACATGAGTTGATCATCATCAAAACTAGAGTGATGGGCCTTTGGGCCAACAGTATGGATGCCAATGCTTTAAATGAAGAGTTATCCATTGTTTGTGAAAAACTCCTTGAAAAATATAAAGTTTTGAAAAAGAAAACTTGTAAAATAAATAAATAAAATGAAAATTTGTCTTCTAAGCTTGATTTGATTTTGCAAGAAAAAGTAGAGATTGCTAATGAAAGGGATTCATTAAAATCTCAACTTGATCTTGCCTTTAAAGAAAATAAAATTTTAAAGTCTAAAAATGATTATAATGATATTTTGAAGAAAAATAAAAACTTGTCTTCAAAAATTAATTTTGTTTTAAAATAAAATGATTCTTTGAAAATGAAAATTGCATCTATTTCAAAGGATTTAGATACTTGTTTAAAGAAAAATATTTCTTTGAAAAATAAAATTGATTCACATGTTTGCCATGCTAGGGTAGTTCTATCTAGATCACCTAGTGCATGCCCACTTCTTCTTTAATTGAACATGATATATCTATACTTAAGAAGAATATGGATTGTTTGGGCTCCACTTTGAGCCAATGTGCCAAGAGTCATACACGCTTGGAATCCTTGGTTCGCAAGAAATAAGTTCCATCTTTACATGCACACTATACACGACATACACATGCTCCTCACGGACACCATCCTAACACTATGTATGCTCATGTGACACTTGTACACATTGTGAACAAAAGGGCCACCTTACTAAATTTTGTTATGATCGTATACATGTTTCTAATTTAGCAAATAACTTTGTTTGGGTTAGAGAAGATACTAACCCCCATGGACCAAAAAGTTATGGATACCAAAGACCACCCCTATGGTATTTGATGTAGGTGTGGGCTCTCGCATGACGTGAGAGTATCGGTACCTTGGAGTGGATGTGTTCCGTGCTTAAAGGAAACAATTTGGATGCATCACTTTCAAGGGAAGTTTAGTGGGAGGACCACCTTATTTTGGAGACATGGAGAGTTGCCTCATAGGTTTTGGTAACGATCTCTTACTCCTTATTTATATGCTTTTCATGTTCATTGTTTTATAGCATGCTTTATTGTTATTGATTATTATGATAATGCCATGATTATTAGACCATTGACATGCATGTATAGCATTTGAGACACCCATGTTTAATATGGATTATTATTTAGTGTTCTCGCATTTGTTTAGCTATCATGTTTATCATAGCTCTTATAACATGTGGATTTTCATAATGATCATGTTTATGTTGTCATGTTGATTTATGACCCATTTTTATGCTTCATGTTTTGATTACTTGTTTAAATGTTAGTTTTCATTAAGACTAAGATTTATACTTGTACATATAGTGGGCCACAAATAAATCTATATATGTTTGTGCTTGAATGCTTATTTGAACCCATTAGATGTGCTAGTATACTCTAGTTTGATGATTTATACATTTTAAATTTGTATTCCCATTTTGGATATGTTTTATGATCATGTGTTTTCACTTCATGTATATGTCTATTTGCTAAACTTTAAGATATACATGTATACCCCTTGAGTCATTTGCTTTTCATACAAATCTTTATTATGGACTCAATTGTGTTTAGGGATATGTATGTATACTTCTAGTTTGTCAAAACATACATATGCCTTGAAGAAATTTAGTTTTCATGTTTTCATGTTTAAAGGAATTCCAATTGAGCTTAATTGCCATTTTCATGATTATGTGTTTCACATTACACTTGTACACTCACTTCATTTATATGTTTCTCATGATTGTGTTTTCATGAGTATGATATATGCTTTATTGATTTTGAGTGTTTAGTGATCATGTGATTTTCATGTTTCATAAAAAATAATTTTGTTTTATTCCTCACTTGAAGGATTTCGTACTAGTTAACAAGTTTTTCCATTTAACTAGTAGCGATATTCTTCATTTTGGTAGTGATTTTCAAATAATCTATATTTTCAAATTTATTTTTGAAAACCCCTACCTTCTACGGGCGGTTGGTTGGGAGACCATGCCTATGTATGCTTCATATTAAAAATCTATTTAAACATGAGCATGTGTTGGGAGGATAGGTTATATGAAATATACACTTGAGATTATTGCTGTTTAAATTGGTATCATTGGATTCTTTCAATTGGTATTAATATTGACATTTATTGTATACTTATATTTGTTTGTTGTGTATGCATGCTTTTAAATGAGTACCAATCAAAATCATTTTTCATACACCTATCTATGTTTATTTGTGATAAGCTTGAGTTTTAACTTTGTTTCAATTGACTAGTTTTCAATTGGTATCCTTATACAAGCTTTATCATTGTTTTAGTTGGTATTTCATAAAGGGAGAGAAAATTCGTATTTTATCTTTCAATTGGTATTTGGTTTCTACTCCCACACTTATGATTGAAAATTTGGCGTTTATATGACTTAAAAAGAATAATACTTTCAATTGATATCAAGATTGTTTATTTCAATTGATAGGTTATTTGTTTACTTATCAATTGGTATAAAGATTTTGTTTTTTAATTAGTATCATATTTGATTTGACCCCTTATTGACATTGTTTTTGTTTTAGACATAAAAGGGGAGAACATCTTCCTTTATTGTTTCTTTGTTTCGAACAAAAAGGGAAGAAGAATATGTTTTTATTGTTTTGTATTTTACCCTTTTGTTGATGATTGACAAAAAGGGGAGAAGAATTTGAAGTTTATATGCATGATTTATGCACGAGTTTTGTTTAGCTTTGTTTTTATTGGTATCAAGAGCATTGTTTAAAGAAAAAGAAGAAAATAATTTGTTTTACCTTTCATTTGGTACCAAGTGCATGTTTTATACATATGCATATTTGTAACGCCCCGATCCCGCGATACGGGGACGTTACTGCAACGTATATACGCAAGTCAGAAGTACCTTCACGTATATACGCTAAGCATCAGTACAGGCAAGAATCAGAGTACGGAAGCAAGTGGTGCATTATACATTCCAACACATATATACAATTACAAAGTTATCACCAGAGGTGATCCAATGTTTCATGAGTATTACATCACTGATATGCGCAATTGCGAGATTACAAAGAGATGTACAAGTATGAACAGTAAAAAGGCACTCACGAGTTTACAAAAGGAAAACTCGAGAGGCACACAGGGGGCCTGGAAGGATGGAGTTCCGGACGGTGTGCTGGAGGTCCACGCTTCCGCTGCGCCACTCTGATCATCAACTGGAAGAATCCATAAGCTCCAAGCTCCATGACCTGGACATGAGAATCCAGGGGAGTCAGATGAAACTCCCCAGGCGAGTGGTGATACAAAAGCCAAGTGGCGAGCAGGGGGTAAGCACATGTATAGTGATAAAACCGAATAAAGTCAAAGGCGGGCAAATCTGCTTGTATGGTTTCAGATCACGACTCCATAAGACCAGTACGTCGAAGGAATAATCCAAACAAGGAAACCCTCATCTATATACCTTTATCTTATGTCACCATAATCCAAGCACATACAACCCGACTGCTCTCAGGGCATGATAAGATAACGAACAGGAGGCAGGCGAATACCAGGAATAAAGCAGTTAATACAACAATAATCATGAAACCGAAATCCGATGTAAAAACCAGTACAAGCAAGCATAGCAAGGTGTACCACAGATCCAAGGCTGGCGTCTTTTATTATTATTATTATATAGCTCACTTTACCCTGATATCTAGCTATGTGGACTAGCGTCCCAGCACACATAGATCCATATCCCAGTAAAGCAAGGTTGTTATTGGAAACCAGCGGGGGTATCAACGAACTATGTTTACAGTGGGTCCCGTGCATGCCCGGGACCACGGTCCAGGATTGTTCCGTTGCATGGAAACGGAAGCCAGCCGCAAGGCTAAACAGGAGGGACTTATGTATGCCCTTATCATGATGGTACCAGGAATAAGGGAGCCAGCTCTCCCCTCGGTCCCCTGGAGGCCCACAGGTCAGACCGGAACATGAGTTGCACAACATTCCTAAAAGCCACTGTAAACACGAACACATATTGATATCCGCATGTTTCCCCCGACCCAATGCAAGTGGTTCCTTTTATGAATTATTAGATTAATTATCCATTTACGGGAATAACAAGAGCAGGACATGATCAGGAATTCAGGAGTTCAGGTCACTGTATATAATACAGGATAACAGGTCACTGATCATGATACAGGATATCAGGTCACTGTACATAGTACAGGATAACAAGACAGGGTTCCCGTAAATGTGATAATCACAGGTCAAGTATATCATGCTGGGTGTCAAGTGATAGCATGACAAGAGATTGATGTTAGACAGGCAACCAAACATGCCAGGGATTAATATTAGCCTGATGGTAAGTCATGTCAGGTAGGAACAGGTCTGGTGTCAGATGATTACACGTCAACCGTCAGGTGATATACATGTGTTAAAAGATAGCATGTAATGACAAGTAGTATAAACAGGAGACAGGCATTAGCACGAAGTAAAACGGTAGCTGAGCACAACCAAGCGGAGCTGAGCGATCTGGAAGTACAGACAGCAAACAGGATTTATCCCTGGAGCGTCTGGCAAGGTTACCGGGACAACTCGGCTTAAAGTGCGAGTAGAAAATCCGGCAGCATCCCGCCTAGACGAATCTAGTGACAAAGCGCTGAACGCTGATCATGATGACCAGGCGGGGCCGAAGACCTGACAGTCCCAGTCACTGATAGTGAGGAACCGTAGGCTGAAGACCGAGAGACCTGCCGTGTTAGTACTACATGTTATAAAGTAGCAAATACATCGCAGGCATGGTATAAGTGCAGGAATGAAACTACCCTAGTACAAGCATTCGTCACAGAGCAATACATGTCCAGAAACTGGCACTTGGCCATACACAAATACAGGGACTCAGCCCAATACCAAATACATGGATACATGAAGGGAAACACATATCGACCCGACGAAGCGGGGAAACCCAAAAGGAGGCGAGAGCGAGAGCACTCGCCTAAATCACCGAAAGCCGATAAGTCTGGAATCCATGGAACTTGCGCACGCGCCAATAATATAATATATATAAATATTGGGGAGAGGAGGTACAGGGAGACGCGGGCTTGGGAAGTGAGACGCGAGGGTATGCTCCGCGTCGTGCCAAAAGCAGAAACGCGCGGAGCGCGTCAAGGGATTGCCCAGACGCGGGGTTGAGATCCGCGTTGGGAAACAAGCAGAGTGGAGGAATGGTGCTTCCTTTGTTGTGCCCGACGAAGGGATGTTTGGCCCCAAACAAAAAGGAGGGAACCGGCCCTAGGCCTTGCCAACGGGGAATAACGCGGCTCCAAACAAAAAGGAGGAGCCGGTCCTGAGTCGCGCCATCGGAGAAGAACACGGACGCGGGAATCACAGACGCGGGAGTGAGAGACGCGGGGAGAGAGAGAGAGACGCGCGGGAGAGAGACGCGCGGAAGAGAGGGAGAGACGCGCGAGAGACGCGCGGGAGAGAGACGCGCGAGAGAGAGACGCGCGGGAGAGAGGGAGAGACGCGCGGAAGAGAGACGCGCGGAAGAGAGGGAGAGACGCGCGGGAGAGAGACGCGCGAGAGAGAGACGCGCGGGAGAAAGACGCGCGAGAGAGAGACGCGCGGGAGAAAGACGCGCGAGAGAGAGACGCGCGGGAGAGATCCAAGTGAGAGAGAGAGAGTGGGGCCCAGTTGGAAGAAAAAGGAAGGGGGGCTGTTGCCCCCCTCTGGTCCCGCACAGGACGCCCCCCCCTTGGGGCGCCCGACCTGGCCGCCGGCCAGGCGGCGGCGCCGGCCGGCGCCGGCCGCCAGCAGAGAAGGAGGGGGCGTTTGCCCCCTCCAACAGCCCCCCAGGAGGGGCTGTGCACCCCTCCTGCAGGGAGAAGAAAGGGGGGCTGCTGCCCCCCTTCAACAGAGAGAGAGAGGGATTGGCCCCCCTCTCTGGCCAAGCACAGGGGCCCGGGTGGGCCCCTGGCTGCTCGCGGCCGCCGGCAGGGCGCCGGCGGCGCCCCAGCCCGGGGTGGCTCCGGCCACCCCAAAGAGGAAGAGGTAAAGGGGGGTTTTGGGATTTGGGTTTCTTTTGGTGGTGGTGGTGGTTGACTTGAAGAAGAAGATGAAGAGGGAGAAGGTGGTGGTTGATTGTGTTGAAGGTAGGAGGAGATGGAGATGGCCGGAGATGGGGGATCTCTCGCCGGAGATCGCCGGAGGTGGCTGGCCAGAAGAGGGGAGGGGCTGGCTTTCTCTCTTGGAGAGAAAGAAGAAGAAGAAAAGAATGAGGAGAAAAAGAAAGAAAGGAAAGGAAATAGAAAAAGAAAAGGGAGTAATGATGTGGATGTGATGGGGGTGTGATGGTGATGGGACGCGGCCCACGTGGGAGGAGTGGGCTGCTGGGTTGAGGTCGGCGCTGGATTTGGCGGGAAAAGAAAAGAAAGGAAAAGAAGGAAGGTAAGGCAAGGATTGAATAAAATAATAATATAATAATATGGGCGCGAAATCGACTGTTCCAGAATCCTTCCGAAAAATTCTCAAAAATAGCAAATATTATTTTAAGATGTTTGGTGAAATCGGAATCTAAAAATATAATGTAGTTTTTAAATTAAAAATCCTGGAATCTCCCGGCGATACCGGTCGATGCCGACACCAGTGGAATTTCCATAAATTCATAAAAATCCCCAGAAAAGGATTTTGGTAGGAAATATTATTCTAAGAAGAAATGTCTAAAGGCTCTTCGAGAAATTCCAAACAGTTTGTAAGATAAAAATTCGGGAATCGATCAGCGGCACTGGTCGACACCGGTTTTGAAGTAATTCATTTTAATCCAGGAAAAATCCCGAAAATCATAGAATATATATAATATTGAAAAATGATATTTAAAACTAAAATCGGTCAACTCTAATTATCAGAATATCGAAATCGAGTAATACTCTAGGATCGGGCCCTCGGTTCAGACTAGGGCTGACTCTGAGTCCACGAATCCAAATTCAAGACAAAACGTTCATATGAATAATCCATAATACAAGAAGTAAATCGAAAAATACGATCGAAAAATCTGAATACGCAACTAAGTACGTATTCCGGGAGCGGGGTGTTACATTCCATCCACCTTACAAAAAATTGCGTCCTCGCAATTTCGATAAGGGGTGAAATGAACACAAAAAGGTAGGAATGAGGATTATGCCAATCAAGATATGAATAACTATGAGTTGTTCCCCCCAGATTGACTGAACAACTAACTCAGGACTAAAGCATCTCTGCACTTCTGCCGTATATATACATCCTCTGACGGTGCCATAATAATACTGATCTGATGTCTGCTTATAAAAGAACACTGCCAGAACTTCAAAGGACTAACCCATTCTGAACAATATAAAGTGGGCTGACTTGGTAAGATAATCAATAATACTTCGATCAGACTGTGAGCTAAAGCTAATGAAATCCATAGTGCTGAAGTCCATAATATAATATAAAACCCTGCATAGTAAGATGTTATCCTTTTGCAGTAGAATCACTGACGGGCTGCATACTGGGCTTTGTTAACTCTGAAAGACGTAGCCAAGAATATAAAATAACTGTGAAGAATTTGGAATACTGACTTATGAATGATAAACCGACTGCAGATGAAACAGGAAGAAGATATCTGAGCCCTGCAAGATTTGTAGAATGGACCATTGACAAGGCCATGGCGATGGCTCAGATATAGTGATGGAACTCTGTTCAGCAGATCCATAAAAGTACGCTAGAAGAAATCCGAGGAATGGCTAGAGTGCCAAGCACTGAAGGGACTAGCCACGGATGAAACCAAGCCTGGATGAGGTTATCGCGTAACACAGCTCAGGTGTTAAACATTAGGGTGCGGCGAGGCTAACGCTCTGCGAGACTCGCATATAGCGAAGTTCACGCGACGAAGCCAGCGCGTAACACAACGCTAAATGCTAAGCACCAGGGTGCAGCGAAACTCACACCCGGTTAGGTTCACGAATGACTAGAACACGACCCTCGCTTGGCGAGGCTAGCGGAGCCTTTGGTCCACCAAATCAATAAAAGCTGCCTGGAGTTATTGGCTCTGAGAACATGATCAAGGAATCACTAGAATAGAAACTAGTCTCGAATTCTGACTTCTAAATAGTAACCTGACTGCAGATTAGCTCTGAGAATACCCGAATCCCATGAACATAGTCCAAGAAATCATGATCGCTATTAGAGAAATAAAAATAGAAAATACCATAACTCTGTCTGCCAGAAGTCCTGATTCTGAATTACTGTTATATACTGACACTTTTCATGAAATGATGCAATCTATCTGACTATATAAGTGACGACTATTCTGCTTGATGCACTAGCCTCCCATGATGTATCCATAAATATAAGAATATAATGCAAGACCGAAGATCTGCCCAATATAAGATAGTGTGATATACCAGAGTCAAGGAATGCCAGAACATAATGAGAACGAACCATATCTGCCCTGCTGTCACCTCACTAGTCAACACATATCTTAAGTTGGCATAAAGATTATAAAGATTATAAAACCAAAATAGCAAAATAGAAGAGATAGGAATCACGAAATAGGGAGAAAAATAGGACGGACTAGAATTGATGGTGATAGGGCAATGAGGAGGATATGATATAGAGAATTTACCAACTCCCGGACATATTAAAATGGGAATAATAATTACGGTCAGTACTTCAAGGATTCCTCCTTCCGATATCGAACACCCTATCTGTTCTTATTCCATCATCTTGAGCATCCTGACTTTCCCTTCAGCCGGATCATATGTTTGCTTCCCTTCACCATGTGCCCTAGTTCTTGGTCCCCTTTGTATATGACTCCATGCTGGATGCTGGGGATGAAGTGAGGTTATTCTGACAGTAGGTCTTGGATTCCCTCACCACGGTGATACTGGAAGAATTGATCTGATTGGTGTGATGTTCTCTGTCTCCTTGAACAGTCAGTCATATTTCAACTAATCTCTGAACCGGTGTATGACATGATTCATGACCTCTCCGGTGGTTGTGTTATAAGTGCTCGGCTTCAGATGATACTCCCATGTCATGTGTTGAGGACAAGGTTGGAGGGATGGCTTAGCTAGTAGGGCGTCCAGAGGCCTGTCTGAGCCTTTACTTCCATCAATTAAGAGGGTGTCTTCACCAACTTCATCTGCAACTCATCTTAATCTTTCTCCTCTGGGTCCATTCCACTTCCCGGATGATGACTGAAGAACTTGTGAATACTCCTTGGGCTGCTTGGGGATAAGAAACATCTTGCTCTTCATCTTCATTTTTCATTTAAGATATTGCTTGCTCGGTTCCCCTTGTCGGCCACCATGTAAGACACCGACCGACTATGCTTTAGGAATTTTGCAGTGTACTTATTTACTGTTCAATCTCCTTACTGCAATTTGATAAATCACCCTTTCATTTCTGAGCCATTTCAGAAAAGAATCTTCTTATAAAAATCCTTCGAGAATTAGTCCCAAGTGATGGGCTTTTCCAGTCTTACTGCTTCCGCCAACTACTACATCCAGGCTACATCTTCTAACTGAATCTTGATCGTTTTCACCTAGTTCTCATCAGGGACCCAAGTTGACTTAGAAGATCCATCAGGTTTACTGACCACTGCTATGCATCCAGGGTTCTCCATGCTTGAAAAGATTGCCGGCTGTAATTTCCTGAAATCCAACATGTCGCCTGGCTTCTGTCCCCGGAGTGCAACCAATGATCCTTGGTGCGGGACCTTCGCCTGTACTTGATCGTGTTTCATCATATCTTGCAGAAATAGTCTCAAATCAAGATTTCCTCCATTAGGGTTATCCTAGGAAGAACCAGAACCGTTATGATTTCCCCATCTTTTCATGTCCGAGTTGGTCCAAGAATAACAAGAAACTGAAGTATGAAAGGATGGGAGAACTTCAGAATTTCAAGGATAAGATTATCAAGAGAGTATGGATAACTTTGTACTTGTAGTTGGATTGTATAACCAAGACTCATGCATTCCAGTTGCAAATTTCTTTACCATTAATTTGCCGTCTGGACGTACTGAGGAGGTGAGAGCCTAGGCTCTGATACCAACCTGTAACGCCCCGATCCCGGCGATACGGGGACGTTACTGCAACGTATATACGCAAGTCAGAAGTACCTTCACGTATATACGCTAAGCATCAGTACAGGCAAGAATCAGAGTACGGAAGCAAGTGGTGCATTATACATTCCAACACATATATACAATTACAAAGTTATCACCAGAGGTGATCCAATGTTTCATGAGTATTACATCACTGATATGCGCAATTGCGAGATTACAAAGAGATGTACAAGTATGAACAGTAAAAAGGCACTCACGAGTTTACAAAAGGAAAACTCGAGAGGCACACAGGGGGCCTGGAAGGATGGAGTTCCGGACGGTGTGCTGGAGGTCCACGCTTCCGCTGCGCCACTCTGATCATCAACTGGAAGAATCCATAAGCTCCAAGCTCCATGACCTGGACATGAGAATCCAGGGGAGTCAGATGAAACTCCCCAGGCGAGTGGTGATACAAAAGCCAAGTGGCGAGCAGGGGGTAAGCACATGTATAGTGATAAAACCGAATAAAGTCAAAGGCGGGCAAATCTGCTTGTATGGTTTCAGATCACGACTCCATAAGACCAGTACGTCGAAGGAATAATCCAAACAAGGAAACCCTCATCTATATACCTTTATCTTATGTCACCATAATCCAAGCACATACAACCCGACTGCTCTCAGGGCATGATAAGATAACGAACAGGAGGCAGGCGAATACCAGGAATAAAGCAGTTAATACAACAATAATCATGAAACCGGAAATCCGATGTAAAAACCAGTACAAGCAAGCATAGCAAGGTGTACCACAGATCCAAGGCTGGCGTCTTTTATTATTATTATTATATAGCTCACTTTACCCTGATATCTAGCTATGTGGACTAGCGTCCCAGCACACATAGATCCATATCCCAGTAAAGCAAGGTTGTTATTGGAAACCAGCGGGGGTATCAACGAACTATGTTTACAGTGGGTCCCGTGCATGCCCGGGACCACGGTCCAGGATTGTTCCGTTGCATGGAAACGGAAGCCAGCCGCAAGGCTAAACAGGAGGGACTTATGTATGCCCTTATCATGATGGTACCAGGAATAAGGGAGCCAGCTCTCCCCTCGGTCCCCTGGAGGCCCACAGGTCAGACCGGAACATGAGTTGCACAACATTCCTAAAAGCCACTGTAAACACGAACACATATTGATATCCGCATGTTTCCCCCGACCCAATGCAAGTGGTTCCTTTTATGAATTATTAGATTAATTATCCATTTACGGGAATAACAAGAGCAGGACATGATCAGGAATTCAGGAGTTCAGGTCACTGTATATAATACAGGATAACAGGTCACTGATCATGATACAGGATATCAGGTCACTGTACATAGTACAGGATAACAAGACAGGGTTCCCGTAAATGTGATAATCACAGGTCAAGTATATCATGCTGGGTGTCAAGTGATAGCATGACAAGAGATTGATGTTAGACAGGCAACCAAACATGCCAAGGGATTAATATTAGCCTGATGGTAAGTCATGTCAGGTAGGAACAGGTCTGGTGTCAGATGATTACACGTCAACCGTCAGGTGATATACATGTGTTAAAAGATAGCATGTAATGACAAGTAGTATAAACAGGAGACAGGCATTAGCACGAAGTAAAACGGTAGCTGAGCACAACCAAGCGGAGCTGAGCGATCTGGAAGTACAGACAGCAAACAGGATTTATCCCTGGAGCGTCTGGCAAGGTTACCGGGACAACTCGGCTTAAAGTGCGAGTAGAAAATCCGGCAGCATCCCGCCTAGACGAATCTAGTGACAAAGCGCTGAACGCTGATCATGATGACCAGGCGGGGCCGAAGACCTGACAGTCCCAGTCACTGATAGTGAGGAACCGTAGGCTGAAGACCGAGAGACCTGCCGTGTTAGTACTACATGTTATAAAGTAGCAAATACATCGCAGGCATGGTATAAGTGCAGGAATGAAACTACCCTAGTACAAGCATTCGTCACAGAGCAATACATGTCCAGAAACTGGCACTTGGCCATACACAAATACAGGGACTCAGCCCAATACCAAATACATGGATACATGAAGGGAAACACATATCGACCCGACGAAGCGGGGAAACCCAAAAGGAGGCGAGAGCGAGAGCACTCGCCTAAATCACCGGAAAGCCGATAAGTCTGGAATCCATGGAACTTGCGCACGCGCCAATAATATAATATATATAAATATTGGGGAGAGGAGGTACAGGGAGACGCGGGCTTGGGAAGTGAGACGCGAGGGTATGCTCCGCGTCGTGCCAAAAGCAGAAACGCGCGGAGCGCGTCAAGGGATTGCCCAGACGCGGGGTTGAGATCCGCGTTGGGAAACAAGCAGAGTGGAGGAATGGTGCTTCCTTTGTTGTGCCCGACGAAGGGATGTTTGGCCCCAAACAAAAAGGAGGGAACCGGCCCTAGGCCTTGCCAACGGGGAATAACGCGGCTCCAAACAAAAAGGAGGAGCCGGTCCTGAGTCGCGCCATCGGAGAAGAACACGGACGCGGGAATCACAGACGCGGGAGTGAGAGACGCGCGGGAGAGAGAGAGAGACGCGCGGGAGAGAGACGCGCGGAAGAGAGGGAGAGACGCGCGAGAGACGCGCGGGAGAGAGACGCGCGAGAGAGAGACGCGCGGGAGAGAGGGAGAGACGCGCGGAAGAGAGACGCGCGGAAGAGAGGGAGAGACGCGCGGGAGAGAGACGCGCGAGAGAGAGACGCGCGGGAGAAAGACGCGCGAGAGAGAGACGCGCGGGAGAAAGACGCGCGAGAGAGAGACGCGCGGGAGAGATCCAAGTGAGAGAGAGAGAGAGTGGGGCCCAGTTGGAAGAAAAAGGAAGGGGGCTGTTGCCCCCCTCTGGTCCCGCACAGGACGCCCCCCCCTTGGGGCGCCCGACCTGGCCGCCGGCCAGGCGGCGGCGCCGGCCGGCGCCGGCCGCCAGCAGAGAAGGAGGGGGCGTTTGCCCCCTCCAACAGCCCCCCAGGAGGGGCTGTGCACCCCTCCTGCAGGGAGAAGAAAGGGGGGCTGCTGCCCCCCTTCAACAGAGAGAGAGAGGGATTGGCCCCCCTCTCTGGCCAAGCACAGGGGCCCGGGTGGGCCCCTGGCTGCTCGCGGCCGCCGGCAGGGCGCCGGCGGCGCCCCAGCCCGGGGTGGCTCCGGCCACCCCAAAGAGGAAGAGGTAAAGGGGGGTTTTGGGATTTGGGTTTCTTTTGGTGGTGGTGGTGGTTGACTTGAAGAAGAAGATGAAGAGGGAGAAGGTGGTGGTTGATTGTGTTGAAGGTAGGAGGAGATGGAGATGGCCGGAGATGGGGGATCTCTCGCCGGAGATCGCCGGAGGTGGCTGGCCAGAAGAGGGGAGGGGCTGGCTTTCTCTCTTGGAGAGAAAGAAGAAGAAGAAAAGAATGAGGAGAAAAAGAAAGAAAGGAAAGGAAATAGAAAAAGAAAAGGGAGTAATGATGTGGATGTGATGGGGGTGTGATGGTGATGGGACGCGGCCCACGTGGGAGGAGTGGGCTGCTGGGTTGAGGTCGGCGCTGGATTTGGCGGGAAAAGAAAAGAAAGGAAAAGAAGGAAGGTAAGGCAAGGATTGAATAAAATAATAATATAATAATATGGGCGCGAAATCGACTGTTCCAGAATCCTTCCGAAAAATTCTCAAAAATAGCAAATATTATTTTAAGATGTTTGGTGAAATCGGAATCTAAAAATATAATGTAGTTTTTAAATTAAAAATCCTGGAATCTCCCGGCGATACCGGTCGATGCCGACACCAGTGGAATTTCCATAAATTCATAAAAATCCCCAGAAAAGGATTTTGGTAGGAAATATTATTCTAAGAAGAAATGTCTAAAGGCTCTTCGAGAAATTCCAAACAGTTTGTAAGATAAAAATTCGGGAATCGATCAGCGGCACTGGTCGACACCGGTTTTGAAGTAATTCATTTTAATCCAGGAAAAATCCCGAAAATCATAGAATATATATAATATTGAAAAATGATATTTAAAACTAAAATCGGTCAACTCTAATTATCAGAATATCGAAATCGAGTAATACTCTAGGATCGGGCCCTCGGTTCAGACTAGGGCTGACTCTGAGTCCACGAATCCAAATTCAAGACAAAACGTTCATATGAATAATCCATAATACAAGAAGTAAATCGAAAAATACGATCGAAAAATCTGAATACGCAACTAAGTACGTATTCCGGGAGCGGGGTGTTACAATATTCATTTGGTATTTAGTTGTTTAGTGTTATGCATGAGTTAAGGAGGTGCTTCCTTGAAGCTTAACTTTAATCCATGCATATATAAACTCCATGAGTTTTGTCATCATCAAAAAGGGGAAGATTGTTAGCCCGGAGGCCTTCCACTCTAGTTTTGATGATGATTAACTCATGTAGTTATGTTTATTAATAATCTTGTGAATTTAGTTTCAGATCATTTACCAAGATATTAGTTGGTGATTAGCTTCAACAAGGAGTTTAGAAGCTTTTCATGATGATTCCAGGGCCCGAGCATCACGATCATACCTTGCACTCATTGGAGTCTAGCTCGTGAATCATCGTTTTGGATCGAGTCGACTTGAAGATGGAAGATCGTCAAGAAGACTTAGGTATCCTAGTTTAGTGTGTCTTAGATCCATGTGTAAAGTTTAGATAGTTGATATGCTCAAGTGCACAATACACACACGTTTCATGTTTTGGATTTTGGTTTTCATGAATAGATTGATCAAAACAAGTTTAAATGGTTATATGTATAGTAGATGTATTCTATATATACATGCATGCTTAAACTTCTTAGACAAACTTATTTTGACTTTCCTATTTATGTATTGAAAAATCCAAGTTTGGTAAAATACAGTTTTTGATTTTTGATAAAATTTGCAAGACTCAAAAATAGTTCAATATGCTTGATATTTGAGTTGAAATTTTTACCACATGTTTGTATATCAATGTAAAATGATAAAACTATTTTTGGGGATTTTTAGAAGATTTATAAGAATTTTTAGAAATATTTTTAACATGTTTTTCTGTCCCAGAAAACTGGCTGCCAGGCCCTGGCGGTCGACCGAGCCGGTCGACCGGTCGGTCGACCGACGTGTACAAGTCTGTGCACGTCTGGCCAGTGGACTGGGCTGGTCGACCAGGCGGTCGACCGGCCAGAGAGCTTTGCTCTCTGTAAATTTGCGGTCGACCGGGCTGCTCTAACAGTCATATTTATGACCGTTGGCGGTCGACCGGCCAGTCGACCGCCAGCCTGTCAGGCTGAAAAATCAGCCCAACGGCTAGTTTATTGGAGGGGCTTATTTAAGCCCCAACTCTTGGGGATTTTGACAAGACTTTTGACAAGAAAATTTTTCCTATTCTCTGGTTTTAAAAACAAGTTTTCAAAGTGTTTTAGAGCTTCAAAGATTTCAATTTTATTGTTTTCAAGGGTTTTGGAAAATCAAAGAAAGCTAGGTTTTTGGGATATTGTTTTGGATTTTCATTTCTATCATCTACAAGAGATTTCCCAAGTAGTTTTTCTTTGTCATTTGATTTCCAAAAACACCTTGATTTCCACTTGAGCTATATCATCTATCCTATTCTATTAGGATCTTGTTTTGTGGAAAGAGGAAGTTGGTTTGTGGTTGAAATATACCACTTGTTGTAAAACCCTCATTTGTTGGTTGCTCCCTCTTTGGTAGAGGTTGAGGTTGTGTTTACTCCCTCTAGTGAGAGGTGGAGTTGGAGTTTGTATCCCTCTTCAGTAGAGGTGATTTGTGTTGTTTGGCTACGGGCCTATCCCTCTTCGGTAGAGGTGGATTGTGGTTGTATTGCCTCATTGGAGGTTGTAAGGTTGAGAGAGGAGTTCGGTACTCCTAGTGGATTGGAAATCCTTCACGGTGGTGAAGGCGGGGATGTAGAGCTCGGTGCTCGAACCTTGAAACATATTTTTGAGTTTGCGTTTGATCGATTGTCTCTCAACCCTCCCTCCTTTATTTGTGTTGTGCATAGCATCAATCATTTCATTCATTCATTTCTTATATTGCTTGTGTTGTGCCTTGCATGTATTCATATTGCCTATTCATCTTATATGCTTGGTTGTTTGTGTGCCTTACTTATACTTAACCACGAGAGCTTCATATAGCACCTCAACCCTTATCTAAGGGAATCAAGAGGAGTTAGTCCAGAGCCCTTCACGGGGAATTCGGCTACACTCGTTGGTTGTATTAAGTGTGATTGCAAATTAGTTTTAAATTCTGCATTTAGTTTATTAGATTAGCCGTACACCTATTGTCACGCCCCGCTTCCCAAAAATCCGTGGAAACGGAATCGCGACGAAGGTCGGCGACGTATATACGCGAGGAAAATATCCCACGTATACACGCTAAGCCTAAATTAGCCTGAACAAGCTATAAATCATAACTACAATAATCATCGATCACTGCAATAATACATATCCATGACAATCACAATGATAGCAGATGAATAATGACAAGAAAATGGCAGCTGAAAGCGATAAAGGTGGAATCAGGAAAAGACAGAAATATAAAAGAGATGAAAATACCAGAAACAGAGAGGAACTCAAGCTCCTCGCATAATGGACGGTCTCATCGAACACCTGCACAATAGAATAATCGTCCAATATCTGGACGTGCAAATCCAGGGTCGTCAGAACGCGACCATGGTGAGTGTGTGTGTAAAGGGAAAAGCTCGTGCAGAAGAATAATGTGCATAGATAATAATAAGAACAACTGCAGATATAAGAGACTAAATAATATGATAAATAACTGAACTGTAATATACATGATAACAACACGAATAAAGATAGACGACAACTGCCACAATGGTAAACAAGCAACTGATGTCAAAATATGCAACCTATCACATGTCACTAGGCTGGTATCCAAGTCTGGTCATAAGTCTGGTCCTGGTTACAATCATGTGTCTATCATAATGATATATATAGATATACAATCAGGTGATTACAGTCAGTCATAATACATCAACAGTTTATTATTAATTATGTCAGCGAACACCAATTGTCACATGTAATAGACGCATCCCATACTACGCCTACCACACATGCCAATCGAGGTCCTAAGTTATTAAAACTGATCGGTTGGAGACATTGTCCATGCTTTAGGTGGGTCCCGTGCATACCCGGGACCACGGCCCAGACTCCTGGCGCTGAACCAGGACCTACCGCAAGGTAGTCAGGAACATGTAAACAGGAACATGTACATGTATAACATGTATAACAGGAAACATGACGGGGTGCCAGTCACCCCACGGGAACCCTGCAGTGGAACCCTCTTTCGGCTGCGCAACCTAAATCCTAGGTCCACCCAAAATACGAACGCTGTCTCCTCCATCAATCTCCCCAATCCCAGTGTAAGTTGTTTGTTATCATGTTTTAGTTTATCAAGATTATTTAGTATACATGTTACTTAAATCTCTGGGATAACTCAGTGGTGATCACGGTAACAATATCAACATGTGTAATCAGGGTACCGGTATAACAGGAGTATAAAATATCAAGTAACAGGACACCGGTAATACAGGAATATATAACAAGTATAACATGAAAGTGTTGTTACCGTGTAACAATATTTTCCCAGCAATTTTAGTAACATGGACATGATGGTTATCAGGTAAATATCAAGTATAATTAGTCAAGTTTCTCAGGTAAATCAAGATGTCTAAGATGGGTGGTGATCTACTGTCATGAATAGAATAATTAAATCTATTGATAAACTGATAACTGCTATCTGATAACTCTGAACTAGAAGATCACTATCAGAATAACTCAATCTTCATCAATTGATTGTAGTCAATAACTAACATGAAGCACATGGTATGCCCTCAATATCAACAAGTCAACATACTCCATAATCATAACTAACTAGTAAACATCTTCAAAAACTGCAATCTAGAATAGGTCCACTCATGAGTCAATACCAACAACTCGTCATACTCTATAATCCAATCAGTCCAGTAACCTTTGCTTCTAGTAATCCAAAACCAATATGATATCACATATCGAAGTCAAAGATAAGATATCCACACATCTGGTCGCAATCTAACAAAAATCGGTCACATCTAAATACTGATCAATAGCCAATGTAAATAACATAAATCCCAGATCAATTCATACTCCAACTAAGTCCTTATACTGATCCAAACATCAAGTAATCCAATCTCTTAGTAAGGTAACATCATAACAAGTCTATCATCAATATAAGAATGAATCATCACCTAAGTTATTACCAATGAAAGAATAACAAGTCTGAGAAGTACTCTACATGAAATATATCTGATATGACCTCAAATATTCAACTAAATAAGTCATGTCTAATTATTGAACATCATTCAATGTAAATAACATAAGTCCCAGATCAATCCAAAGTCATTACAACCAACTCATGATTCCAATAGTTCCATAACAATCGAGTATCAATACACATCGAGTAATCTGATACATTAATCGTCATTCCAACATGTATCCATAATCAGTACTAGTCCTCTCTCTCCATCAATCTACCTGATCCATAAGTATTCACAATTTCCCCTTCTATTAAGATCAATCATTATATCCTAACACTCGGTATCATAACATATACATGCATCTAAGTTCTATTAGATCAAGTCATTACTACCAATGTCCATCCCTAGAAGTCACATACATCCATCTATAGTCATCACATAATCCATGGGTGAAGCCCCCAATCCAATAAAGGAACTACGCAAAGCTGACAGACTAACAGTAGTCGACTAAGGGGGAGTTACTAGTCGACTAGGGAAGATTAGTCGACTACTAAAAGTATCAAGTCGACCAGCAGAAAAATACAGAGAGTCCAACATGTCCTGGAAGCTAAATTAGTCGACTAGGAACTGGGATTAGTCGACTAACAGAGGTGTTAGTCGACTAATAACAGGTATTAGTCGACTAATACCTCTGCCAGGACAGATATCAGAGGCATCTCAACGCCTGATCTCACATACAATTAAATATATATATATATCTCTTCTCTTGCACATATCAATGCACACAATTACTACTCTATTCTATGTACATGTACACATGGAATCATAATTAAATCAATGCATATAAATACGAGGAATCAAAAGGAGGAGGAGAATACACTCACATTGGGGAATCGCTCGCTACTGAGCGAGTCACTGTCGCGGTTGCTGTGGTGTCGCTCTTCGCTGTTGGACTACAGGGGAGGGTAGCCAGGGGGCTGGAGATGGCTGCCGTGTCGATCTCCGACGACGGGCTGGCGTGGATCGGATCTGAACATCACTCGCTGCTAGAGGGGCTGTCTGGCCTGCAGGTACCGTCGGAGGAAATCTGGGCTGCCGTGTCGCTGCGGATCTGCTGGATCTGGCCTGGGGCGTTGCCGTGTGCGTCAAGGACCCGTCGGAGATTGCCATGTTGCTGTTGTGGACGTTATTGGAGGAGATCTGGACTGCTGGTTGTGTTGTCGTGCTGCTGTTGGTTGCCTGGGCGGTTGTCCTGCTGTTGGAGGATGTCGTGTCGCTGTTGCGGCTGTTGGTGACCTGCTGTGCTGGCTGGCCTGGGCGCTCGCTGGTGGAGAGGGTGCGCCAGTAAGGGAGGCCTGGATCTGGTGCTGTCGCCGTGGGGGTTGACTCGCTCGGCTGGTGCTCGGCCTGAAGGTGCGGTGGGGGTGGTCCGGGGCCGTGTGCGCGCAGGAAGAAGCTGCTGCGGCTGTGGGGAGCTGGAGGCGGCAAGGAGGAGGGAGGAGATGGGGATGCTCAGCCTGGATGGTAATGTGCGGCTGCAGGTGGGGGATTTGGGAGAGATTAATTAGGTTTAGGTTTAGGTTAAGATAGGTTTATATATAGGAGTATTGGGTTGTTGGGTTTGCGGATAGCGGTCTAGGCAACGGGTTAGGATCCGGCTAGGTAATGAGTGTTGGGTTTGATCCAAATGGATTGAGATCCAATAGATGAGTGGATATGCTAATGGGTAGGATTAGGAATCCAATAGGTTAATGGGTAGTCAAGATAATGGGTAAAGAATCCAAATAGAGTAATGGGTATCGGATCACCAATGGGTAATTGGGAAGTGGGGTAAGATATGAATGGAAATCAAAGGATGAGGAATACGCCTCTACAAAATAATAATCCAACATTAGTAGTAACATTACTTAATAATACCAATAACATTACAAGATGATAATAATAATAATAATACTAATAATAATAATAATAATAATTGACAGTAACAATAGCAACACTAATAATATGAATAATAATCACAAGAAGAAAATAATAAATTAAGTTGATAAAAGAAGTGGTAAATTAAAATAAATACTTCAGGAAAACAAAGATACAGTATAATTAGATAGGGGATATTACATTTATTCACCCCCTCTAGGTGTACTTTCAACATATATTGCATAATTGTTACAGGATTCTTACATTTATTCTGTAATAAATCCTACAAACTATCTTGCCTCAATGTCCAAATTCATGTAGGATATGATAGAGAAGATGAGTACAAATCCTATCCAATTTAATTCAAAAGTTTAAATAAAAGGGAATCAATTCAAATTCAGAGTGTCTAGAAGTCATCTTATCTGAAAACTGGGGATATCAGATAAGATAATACCAATCAAAACTCAAGTAAAAATGGATTTTTGATGACCCCAATGATTTTGTTGAGGATAAAAGGATATTTCGTCAAATCGCGAATAGAATTTCAAAATCCAAGTGGATAAAAGGATAGAGGACACCTGGACGGACCAGTACCCCTTGATCCTGGCCCAATGGCCAGGATTTTACCGCGAAAACACGGCTGAGCCAGGGGGAGCGCCAACCCCCTACCCTTATACGCATCCAATACTCATTTTTTTCTCTTATAAATACCTGTAACCTCGAAGTTAGAGGGGTGCCACTCCAGAGAGATTTAGGTTAGTTTATGTTTTTCTTTACTTCTTCAATGTAAGTTTTATTTTTTTTATTTTTTTTCTTTTTAGCTTTGGTTAGAGAGAGTTACATGATTAAAAGAGAGGAAGAGTTATTATAGAGTGACACTATGTAATTTTTTCTTCAAGAAACTTATACTGAAGGTGACAATCAATAGAGGTTTTTCACTTTTCTTCATTGTACTCAATCAGGCCAAGCACTGTTTTTATGTACTTCTTTCTACTACTTTGTTTTACTCTATGTTAAGCTAAATTTCATTATGGTTCAAAGTGGAGGTAAATATTTTTCTTTTATTTCTTTTTATTTCCAATTTTTGCATCAACACTTTTTGTTTCTCTTTTTGTTTTCTTTTCTTTTATAAATAAAACAACAACAATACTCCCATATCTTCTTCTACATCTCCTTCTTAACTTAAATTAACTAATTTTGTTTTCTTTTTATAAAACTGAGAAGATAAGTATTAACTATTTTCGGTAAATTAAAAGAAGAAACTTACTACAGCTATGCATGAATGAAAGGACAGCTGTGTTGGATCATCTAAACTTCTTCAAAAAGGTCATCAACGAGCTTCTAACTATTGATATCAAGATGTAAGAGGAGGATAAGGCGTTGATACTTCTCAGTTCGGTTCCAGAGTCATATGATCACATCGCCACCACCATGCTTTATGGTAAGAAAACTCCCATCTTGGAGGAAGTCACATCAACTCTCTTATCTAATGAGATTAAAAAAATGCCGAATCAAGAGAAGCAGATAGGATCAGGTTTAGTGGTCACGGGAAGGAAAAGAAGAGGAGAAGGAAAGACAGGTCTGGGCTCGTCAGATGCATGTCACTTTTGTCACGGGAAAGGTCATTGGAAGAATGACTGTAAGCATAGATAAGAGTGATTAAAGAAGAAGGGGCAAACTACAGAGGCAGACGTAGAATTGAGAGGTTTAGAGGAAACTGAAGTATTAATGGCTTCAAACGAAGATAACACTTCTCAAGGTAAAGGCTGGATATTTGACTCAGGTAGTATAGTTCATGTATGTTCCCAAAAGGAGCTATTCAACTCCTTAGTTCCAAAGGGGGAAGGGATTGTCAAGATGGTGGATGGCTTAACTTGCAAGGTCACTAGCACTGGGACAGTCATGTTATTAGCACTAGAATAGTTAAGGTTACAAAAAGAGATAGGACGGTGTATGCTCTGGAGGCAGTCTGGTATTTTTAGAGGCACGCTACAATTTAATATCTATAAGGGTGCTCTACGAAAAAGGATGCCGGATCCAAGTGCAACAAGGCGTCATCACAGTTAGCCAAGGAGACAGGATAAACCTGTAAGGAGAGAAGTGTGAAAGATTATACAAGCTGAAGGAAGGAAACTCAGTTCGAGGTGGAGTTTCATGGATAAACTTGGAAGGGAGTTCATCGCGAGGTGGAGCTTCAAGGAAGACTGCAACAGAATATGAACTGGGTCAAAGTGTTGTGACAAGGAGAAAAGGTGCATTCGGGTAAGGCCCGAGATGGCCCAAGCCATGTGGTAAATCAGCCAAAGGATCCAAGGATAGGGGGATTACAACAAAGAAAAGAATAAAGGTATTAATCTGAGATCTCAAGTTGTTTTACTAAAGGTTTGAAAAACAAGTCAAGGTGGAGATTGTTAGGATTTTGCCTTATTTTCAAAAAGAGATGATGGTCTAAGAAAATTCAATTGAGTTGAGAAGATGATGGCTTAAAGCAGAAGAAGCAAATCAAGATAAACCAGCTTTCTTTTCAGCCGATTGCGAGTTTTCTTATTCTGGTAGGATACGAATTGGATTAAATTCCTACTCAGTGAATGTATGTTTTTAAATATTAAGGGGTTTAGAATCCTTCTAATCAAGGAGATCAACTCCTTAAAGGATTGATCAAGAGTCTTCGACCATACGAAGGTCAAAATCATCTCATACTCTAAATAAGAGTTGTATTATAAGATTCTATAAATAAAGGTTGCAATCAAACATTACAATTGCCTCAACCAGAAATCACCTAGAGGGGGGTGAATAGGTGACTAGCTAATCTAATAATGGATTAATGCGGAATTAAAACTATTTAAATAAACTAAAAAACTATTAAGTAAAACACACCAAGTGTAATGCAAGAGTGTAGCTGAATTCTGGTGAAGGGCTCTGAACTATCTCCTCAAGATTCCTCTAGATAAAAGTTGAGGTGCCGCTATGACTCTCTTGGTTGAATACAAGTGTGTCCAAACAATCCCAAGCATATAACAATTTAAGTACAAAATATCAAACATATAAAGAGATAAGCAAAGTAAGCATGCAAGATATAAATACAAGTGAGAGATAGAGAGAGTAATCACAAATACGGGAGATTTGTTTCGAAGTTCGAGCCACTGCTCTACGTCCCCGCCTTCAACACTATGAAGGATTTCCACTAGAAATGATCCCACTAGATCACCCGGTGCCGCAACACCTACAAGGAGTTCACACTAGAACTCTTAGACTCACTAGTCCCCTCACTTGTTGTCGCACGAACAAACACACGCAAGCACACTAGCTTGCCGAGGCCGCACCTCTACATCAAGCTCCCACAAGAACTCAAAATAACACGAACCCGCAAGTTCGCCTCCTCAAATACAAGAATGAACACTTGGTGATTTAAACACTTTGATCATCTAAAAATACTCTCACAAGAACTCTCCTATAGGAAAGATATGGTATGGAAAGCTCAAGTATGTGTGAGAAAACTAGGATGGATTTTGTGGTGAAAAACTCAAGAAATCTCTTTTGAAAACTACTCTTGAAAACTCTACTTTTGATATGGAAGTTTTAGCTCTAAAATAAGTGGAGATTAACACTTAAAAAGGTAGAAAAAATTAGCTTGAAAACCCACTTGAAATCTTATATATAACAGCCCAAAACAGCCCCAATTTATAAGCCTAAAAAATATAACCGTTGGGGTCCAACTCACCAGGAAACCCTGCTGTCAGTCGACCGCCTAGTCGACCGCCAACGGTCAGATTTTCGACCGTTAGGAAAAGCGGTCGATCGGACGGTCGACCAAAAACTGGGCCTTGACCTAACGGTCAATCGCCGGTTGACGGGGCCATTTACATATATGGGCTTCTTTATGAGGGGTAAATAGGAAATCTTAATTCAGTATAGTGGGTTTTTTTGAATGTCACCGTGGGCACTTGCCCTCACAGTAACGCTCATTCATTTTATTTTTATTTTTTTTATACTTTTGTGCATTTTACTAAATGTTTCTCTATTTTATTAATAAAAAGGAAATAATCAATGCTTACTCTATGGCATAAAAAGAACCAGAGCTCGCTAATTACCATTTCCCTGCTTCATTATCGCAATTAGCAAACAACAAAGATAATGGAAATATGGAAGAAAGACGGATTGTTCAAGAACTTCACAAAACGACCACCTCAGTCTCCCAACTTAAACAGCAGCTTACAGCCCTAACCCTCTCTGGTCTTAATTTTAACAGGGGGGTGGACGATGTGGTAGAGATTGGTGTTACTGTGCCGAAGGGCGACGAGGCCTCTGGAGGAAGAGCAGGCGATGAAGTTGCTCGCGGGGCCAGCACCTGGCACGCGGAAGGGACGCAGATGGAGATTGCGAGGGAACCACCTGAACAATTTTACTTGGATGCCTTCGTTGAAGATAATGCCGAATGTGGAATGGCCTGGGTGGTAGACGTAGCCGTCGTCGGTATTGCCGTCCGCTGCCATTAGTGGAAGGTGGAGAGATTAATCAAGGTGGACGGAGGGAGGGGAGTTTCTTTGGGAAGAAGAACAATTGTTTCTTTCTTGTTTCCTGCGAGAGGGAAACAACTAAATTTGAGGTTTAATTGGGGGAAATGTTGTAATCGACCTGGTACTTCAAGGAGGATATATACTTCTGCGGATCTAGATTCTTGATTCAATTTAGTCCAAGTAAATTGATGTTTGCTTGTTCAAGCTCAGTGGATATATATTGTGCATTCCGCAACGGTTCGAGCCCTAATCCTTCTCACTAAAATACCAACATCCAACATTCGAATATAAGATCCACTCCGTTAAAATTGATTTATATTATTTCAAGTATCTATAAACCAAAAAAAAAATCAAGTATTTGAATATTTTTATCCATCGATCAAGCGGCGCAAAATGAATAGCCGAAAATAGTGAGTTGATTAGATCTAAGTTTTTAGACATACAAATTCTCAATTCGATCATTTAATCATGATCTATACATTAAAAAACCCTACAAACCAATTTCTTTTAGGTTTCAAATGTTCTACACTATTTACCAACTGACTATTTAGGCCGTTCGTTTTTCCCTACTTCATACATTGGTAAAAAGTATTCAAAACACTTGATTTTTATTTATAGATACTTGAAATAATATAGATCAACTTCAATAAAGTGGACCTTGTATTCGAATGTCGGATGTTAGTATTTGAGAGGAAAGATTCACACTCGACTCAACTAAGTTAAGTTACACACACCTCTTTCCACCACACAAAAAATATTTTTTAAATATCTTGTAGGGACCACTCATATTCATTTTTATTTGTATCTCACCAAGCAAAATTTTTGTGTGATGGAAAGAGGTGTGTGTAACTTAACTTAATTACCCCCAGGTGTATTGTAACCTTATCCCCCCACACACATAAGAAAAATCTTCAAATAAGAAACTTTTTTAAATAAGCTTTATAAGAAAACCATATAAGTACAATTCCGTGAATGATCCGAATTATTCATCTTGATCTATACATTCAAGTTAGGATACCAATAAAAAATCACATGACTCCGAGCCTTTAACCCATGCATCAAATGATATCTTTATTCTACAAAGAATATAACATATGTTTTGTAATCGCTTGTTGTAACGGTAAAAAGACTTGGAATTGCTTGATTTATTACTGATAGCATAACTAAAGTTTGTAGATCAAGATGAATGGATCGGATCATCCACATGATTGCTTCTATATGATTTTCTCACGGTTTTCACGTGAGAAAGTTCCTCACACAATTATCGTTATTTAATTTTAATTGTGAGTATTTTTAGTCTTTTCAACGAACCATATCTTACCATTTAAATTATTGTTCATGTCTAGTTATCACTCATACATGTTAGTTATAGTTCATGTATATACACCTTATATGTATATATCGAGTAATTGATTAACCACTGCAGACATCTATGTTAGAGTTAATGATGGACTGTATCGAGTGAAATGTTTATCGATAATTAGTGAGATGAAAATCTCAGAAAGATAGGTTGTTGATTCCATATATTTTGTTGATACTATTGGGACAATTGAATATCGATTTATGATTAATACATTGAAAGAGAGTTGGATCTTGGAGATGATGGATCATGCACATATTCATTTTAAATGTATTTGAACACATTATTTTATTACTTAGAGATGAATGTAGATTGTATTAGTATGAATTAGTGGAGTGCATTGATATATAGTGGATCTGTTGCTTTCGTAATTTGATGCGTGAACTTTACCTGAGATATATATTAGACTTGATCTTTTTGTGTTCGGCAATAATTTAGAAAATGATATATTGGATCCAGAGGTTGACTAGTTTGGGATGGTGGTTAAATGTGTGGATTCTCATATGAATTACTTTTAAGTTTGGATTTCTTTTATTTGATGAAAAATAGATGGGAATTAAATCGGATTTTGAGCATTTATCTAAAAGTAATGCAGCTTTATAAAATAATTGGATCTTGGACTTGGATTATTAGTAGTCTCGATTGGAGTATGATTTGACTTGGGGGTTGAGGAATAGGTGTAATTGGAATTGGCCAGATCTAATAAATTATACATATATTCAGTGGAGTTGTATTTTAATATTTGGGCTTGCGATCGAGCTTGATTAAAGAGGGAGTGGATTTATGATTTTAGTCGGATTGAACAGTGATGATTAGTTAGATGTAAATGAGTATGTATTTCAGTTTGTTTGGACTTAGATACACAAGTGACTTAGAGGGTGGATATATCGATGACTTAAAGATCAGAGTTGATTGATAGGATGACAGAACTGATTATTGATTTATTAGACTTGTGATTTACGACATCGAAGATTCTAACACATACTTAATATTTGATGTTCTCGATGACTCTATTGAGATTATGAGTTGAGGGATCAATTATAGATATATTCTTAGTGCAGATGGATGAGATTTTGATCTATTTTAGATGAGACTATATAGTAAGGAATCAGTGTTCGGACATGTTAGTGAGAAATTACTGAGAAATTATTGTTAGACTGTAACTCAAGGGCACTGTCATGCTATTACTGTTTACCTGTGCACTATTGTTCACCGTGTAAACAGTTACTGTTCATATTACTATCGCCACTGTCACTGCTGCAGTTACTGTTACAATTACCGTCACTGTATTGTTCCTGTATTCTAAGTGTTAGGATTTTGCCTTATTTTCAAGAGGAGATGATGGTTCAAAAAAATTCAATTGAGTTGGAGAAGACGATGACTTGAAGCAGAAGAAGCAAATCAAGGTGAAGTAATTTCCTTTTCAGGCGATTTCGAGTTTTCTTATTCTAGTAGGATACGAATTAGATTAAATTCCTATTTAATGAAAATTTGTTTCTAGATATTAAAGGGTCTAGAATCCTTCTATATCAAGAAGATCAACTTTTGAAATGATTAATCAAGATTCTTCAACTATCCAAAGGCCAAGATCATCTCATAGTCAAAATAGGAGTTGTATTGTAAAATCCTATAAATAAAAGTTAGCCAAGCATTGCAAGGAGAAAAAGGTAGAGAACACCAAAGAGATCAGAAGGAAACCAAGTAAAGAGAGGAGCAAGATAAAAGTGCATAGAGATAAGATAATTCTCTTATAATCTAAGTCTAGATTAAGGTGGAAGGTGAATACTCTTGTTGCATCAAGAGAAAGGTTAGATCTCTTTGTACCAAGTTATAATAAAACTATCTCAAGTTCTCTCCCGTAGACATAGGCCAAGTTTGGGCCGAATCACGTTAAATCCTTGTATGCTTTCTTTTTACTCTTTTGTATAGGATTGCTAGTTTGCTTTACAATAGTTTTTTTTGTAAGTACTGATCATATTACTAAGTTCCGCAAATGTTAATCCTAGGAGTAACAATTGGTATCATAGCATATCAATTTTCGTCATAACAATTTGTATCATAGAATATCAATTTTTGTCACAACAATTGGTATCAGAGCTAAAGGTCGACAAAGGGCGATATGTCAAAGATAGGAAGTTCTACGACAAAATTTGAGGTAAAAGTTCAATGGTAAAGAAAACTTCAACTTATGAAAAAAGAGGGTGAAGACGTTGCTGGTGCAACTTAGTCTTTACAAGACCTTGCAGGGTAAGTCAGCAAAATCTGCAGATACGTCAAACGAGAATTAGGAGGAGGTGGATCTAAAGGCGGTAAGCACGATCCAACTATGCCTCACAGACGAGGTGATGTACAATGTGATAGATGAAGAAATAGCTACAAAATTGTGGTCAAGATCAGAGACAAATATGACAAAAAGACTCTCCAACAAGCTGATCTCAAGAAACAACTATATGAGCTACTATTTAGACACATATATTGCTTAATTGTTACAGCATTCCTGCATTTATTCTATAATAAATCCTGCAAACTCTCTTGCCTCAATGTCCAAATTTATGCAGGATATGATAGAGATAAGATAAGCACAAATCCTATCAAATTTAATCCAAAAGTTTAAATAAAAGGGGATCAATTCAAATTCAGAGTTTCTAGAAGTCATCTTATCATAAAACTGGGTATATCAGATGAGATAAATACCAATCAAAACTCAAGCAAAAATGGATATTTGAAGAGCCCAACGATTTCGCTGAGGATAAAAGGATATTTCGTCAAATTCATAATAGAATTTCAAAATCCAAGTGGATAAAAAGATAGAGGACACCTGGATGGACCAGCACCCCTTGATCCTGGCCCAATGGCCAGGATTTTACCGCAGAAACGCGGCTGAGCCAGGGGGAGCGCCAACTTTCCCTACCTTTATACGCATCCGATACTCATTTTTTCTCTCTTATAAATACCTATAACCTCGAAGGTAGAGGGGTACCACTCCAGAGAGATTTAGGTTAGTGTATGTTTTTCTTCTCTTCTTCAATGTAAGTTTTATTTTTTTTATTTTTTTCTTTTTAGCTTTGGTTAGAGAGAGTTACATGATTAAAAGAGAGGAAGAGTTATTGTAGAGTGACACTCTATAATTTTTTCTTTAATAAACTTATACTGAAGGTGACAATCAATGGAGGTTTTTCATTTTTCTTCATTGTACTCAATCTGGCCAAGCACTACTTTTATGTACTTCTTTCTACTACTTTGCTTTACTCTATGCTAAGGTAAATTTCATTATGGTTTAAAATGGAGGTAAATATTTTTCTTTTATTTCTTTTTATTTCAGATTTTTGCATCAACACTTTTTGTATCTCTTTTTGTTTTCTTTTCTTTTATAACTAAAATAATAAAACTACCCCCATCTCTTCTTCTACATCTCCTTCTTAACTTAAATTAACTAATTTTGTTTTCTTTTTATAAAACTGAGAAGATAAGTATTAACTAGTTTCGGTAAATTAAAAGAAGAAACTTACTACAGCTATGCATGAATGAAAGGACAGCTGTGTTGGATCATCTAAACTTCTTCAACAAGATCATCAACGAGCTTCTAACTGTTGATATCAAGATGTACGAGGAGGATAAGGCGTTGATACTTCTCAGTTCGCTTTCAGAGTCATATGATCACATCACCACCACCATGCTCTATGGTAAGAAAACTCCCATCTTGGAGGAAGTCACATCAACTCTCTTATCTAATAAGATTAGAAAAAATGTCGAATCAAGAGAAGCAGATAGGATCAGATTTGGTGGTCATGGGAAGGGAAGGAAAGGAAGAGGAAAAGGAAAGACAAGTCCGGACTCATCAAATGCATGTCACTTTTGTCACGGGGAAGGTCATTGGAAGAATGACTATAAGCATAGATAAGAGTGTTTGAAGAAGAAGGGGCAAACTACAGAGGCAGACGTAGAATTGAGTGGTTTAGAGGAAACCGAAGTATTAATGGCTTCAAACGAAGATAACACTTCTCAAGGTAAAGGCTGAATATTTGACTCAGGTAGTATAGTTCATGTATGTTCCCAAAAAGGAGCCATTCAACTCCTTAGTTGTAAAGGAGGAAGGGATAGTCAAGATGGTGGATGGCTTAGCTTGCAAGGTTATTAGCACTGGGACAGTCATGTCATTAGCACTAGGACAGTCATGGTTACAGAAAGAGATAGGACGGTGTATACTCTGGAGGCGGTCTGGTATTTTCTAGAGGCACGCTACAACTTAATATCTATAAGGGTGCTCGACGAAGAAGGATAGCAGATCCAAGTGCAATAAGAAGTCATCACAGTTAGCCAAGGAGACAGGATAATCCTGTAAGGTGAAAAGTGTGGAAGATTATACTGAAATCACCAAGAGGGGGGTGAATAGGTGATAATGCTAATCAATGCACAAATTTAAAATGATATGATGCAACGATCACTTGAAATAAGATTAGAAGCCGAATACTCCGTGAAGGGCTCTGAACTCCTTCCTTGTGATTTCTCTAAATAAGAGTTTGAGGTACGCAATGCAATCTTGTTGTGAGAGTATTGATCGACAATATAAGAATGAATGGAAAGAAAGTAAATAACACAAGCAAACCAATCGCAAACACTGAGATTTGTTTCGAGATTCGAGCACCCAGCTCTACGTCCCTGCCTTCACCCAGAAGGATTTCAGATCCACTAGAACTTTCACAAAGGATTACAACCACAAGGGAGTACCCAACTCCTCAATCACACTCCTCTAGTCCAGAGGTAGTGGAGCCACAAATACAATAATATCTTGGTGATTAAAAGACCACAAACTCTCTTTTGAAAAACTTTTCTTTACAAAACCCTAGAGAATAATGTATAAAATTGAAGCTCAAGTTTTGTAAGTGAAAAATAAAACAAAGTTGAAGAGAGTTTTAAATCAAAAACTTCAGAGAAAAGTAAGAATTTAGAGCACAAAAACTGAGAGAAAAACTTATTTTAAAGAGACTCAAGCTTTGATTTCTTTTGCAAAAATTGTTGTTGTAATCTTCTCAACCCTAATCATCCCTATTTATAGGATAAAGGTAGGGATTAAAAGGTAAACTATAATTTTGATTAATCAGTAAAGATTAGGCCCAAATCAGCCTTAAACATCGTTTGGAGAAGAAAACACGTTTTAAAACGTGTTTAAAAAACTAGCTGTTTAGGCTGATAAAACGCTCACGGGCGACCGGCCGGTCGATCGGTTTTCAAAAACATTTGACCGTTTCTAGGCCACGTTCGACCGCCCGGTCAACTGTCCCAAACAGAGACTAGGGTGGTTTCAGTCGGCCGAAGCTCAGTCGACCGATATGGGGTCCGGTCGACCGCCCGATCGACCGGGTAACGTGCACACATGCACGCACCCAACGGTCAGAACTGCGGTCGACCACTCGGTCGACCGTTCTGACCTGAAACAGAGCTGGTCGACCGCAACAGGTCAAAACAGTTTATTTTGAAAAAAATGTTTTTGAAGATATGATAACTTTCAAAAATAGTTTTGTCAAGACTTAGTATACTACATAAAATAGAGTTTGCAAATACTGAAATAGGTCTAGTAAAATATTTTATTCAAGAGACAAAAATAATCATTTGAAAATCATGTGCAGTTAGTGTGTGTGTGAGGAAATTGAGCTTCAACACTATATACTATCATTTAACAAACTAAAAAATAAAAACTATAAAGAAAGAAGTCTCTGAGTCACGTTGCCGAGCTAGAGTCTCCTCTCCTATAAAAAAGTTCTCTTGCGCCATCAACCTATCAACATGCTTTTAGTGCCATTAACCTTACAATATGTGTAATACCCCTCTCCCGGAATACGTGCTTAGTTACGTATTCAGTCTTTCGACCGTATTTTCCGATTTACCTTCCGTATTTGACCGATTTTAATTTCAAATATCGTTTTCCACTATTTTAGATTTTATGTGATTTTCTGGAATTTTCTGGAATTAAAATGAATTTCTTCAAGACCGGTGTCGGCCAGTATCGCTGACCGATTTCCGAATTTTTATCTTCCAAACTGTTAAGAATTTCTAGAAAGTCCTTTAGACATTATTGCTTAGAATCATATTTCCTACTTATACTCTTTTTCTGAGAATTTTATAAATTTATGAAAATCCTTTCGGAGTCGGTAAATTACTGATTCCAAGATTTTTAACTAAAAATCTATACAGTAATTCTTCAAACGAATTTCACCATTGGTCTTCAAATATTTTTCTTGATTTTTGGTAAAATTTTCAGACCAATCCGAGATACTTGAATTTCGGACATTTTTCCAAAATTTGCAAAATTCCTTTTCCACCTCATGTGCCACCTCATTTCCCACTCACACTTCACCTAACCCCACTAACTCTCTCTCTTCTCATGGCCGGCCAAGTGGCAAGGGAGGGGACACCTCACCCCTTCTTTTTGCAAGAAAACCCTTCCCTTTCACTTTAATTCCTCTCCCTTTACAAAAATCACAAACCTATATATGCATTGTCATTTGCAAATTGCCCTTTTTCTCATTTCTTCACCAAGAGAAGAAATCTTCTTCAAAATTCCCTTCTCCTTCCTCAACAAACCCTAGCTCCAAAATCACCCAAATCCCTTCACTTCCACCTCAAGATCTCAAGGGTTTCATCTAGGGCTTCATCAAGGGAGCTCAATTTCAACCATCACTTCCCAAGACAACACCAAGGGGGAGTTCTTCAACCCTAGCTTCATCAACAACTGTGGATTGAAGCCAACACCTCCATCCTTGGATCAAGCTTTAGATTTGACCCCTCCAGGTGAGTATCTTACTCACCAAGACCTAGCTAATATTCCATAGGCTTAGGGTAGGGATCCTTGTACAATTATAACATAAAAATCCTATTTTTAGGACATTAACACCCAATTCCAACATACCCATGTGGACATATTAATCACCATGGCTATTCTCTGTTCTAGTGTACTTGTGATGATAGATCAGGTCCCCTAATAACATAAAAATCCTACCTTTAATCTGTTAGAATCAACCCACACGAATTCTGATTTTCTGCCTTAACAGCAGCTTATTCCAGAGGATCGGTCGACCGGCAGTCGACCGATCACTCTGCCGATGTGCACAGAGTGCACAGCTTTGAGCTGGCGGTCGACCGGCAGTCGACCGACCACTCGACCGGCTTAAGGAATTTGTTGTGGACCAGTCGACCGGCAGTCGACCGGCCAAACCTGGAGCTCACGCACCTTGTACGGTCGACCGGCACTCGACCGCCTTTGTAAATCCCAGTCGACCGGCAGTCGACCGGAGGTCGACCGCCAGGTCAAATCCTGGGACAGAATTCAGACTCCTTTCCTTTCTAATTTTTGATATTTCCCTGATATATGTATGCTGTTTTAGCCTTGTTTATGCTTCATACCTGTACTGCATGACTTGTTACCTGATGGATCTTGCTTTATTATGCTTCATGACTCATGTTATATATTACTGTTCCATATCATGTTAAATATGAAATATCACCCCCCTTCATGCTATCACTCAAACACCAAGCATGATATACCCGACCTTTATATAAAATATACCAACTTACATGGGGACAGGGGGAAATATGCGGAATATCGATATGTGTTCGTGTTTACAGTGGTATTAGATTGTGCACTATATTTTCCGGTCTTACCTGCGGTACTCCAGGGGACCGAGGGGAGTGCTTCCTCCCTTTCCTGTTTACTGTCATGACAAGGGCATACATAAGACCCTCCTGTTAGCCTAGCGGCAGGTTCCGTCTTCAAGCAACGGAACAATACTGGGCCGTGGTCCCGGGCATGCACGGGACCCACTGTAAACATAGTTCGTCGATACAACCGCTGTTTCCAATAACAACCTTGTTTCACTAGGATATGGATCTATGTGCTCTGGGACGCTGGGTCACATAGCTAGATATCACAGTAAGACAAGTAATAATAATAAGACATTAATTGTAGATTTATTGCATATGACTTTATCTTTCTTAGTTTACATCTCTTGTCATACATTGTTACTTAGTACTATCTCATTATCTCTATTCATGATCCTTGCCACTTGGCTATCTTTTTTTTGTTGTATTATGTCTTGACCCTTTGGATTTGCATATTCAGATTCTGAGGCTTGGAACGAAGTGGAGCCTTCCACAGAGGACTTGGCTTACCTAGGAGAGCAGGCTGACCAGCTCTAGATCTATCCTGCCCGACACTTCTTTTGGTTCACGGATCTCCATCCTTACGTGAGCGCTTTTGTATTTTTGATTGTATATCGTTCTTTTGGACTTGGGTTGTGATAAAGGACACTTGTAAAGTGATTTTGCTTATCATAACTTGTGCAACCTTGTATTTATATTTTGTAAGTTGGCATATGATTATACCACGCTGTGTGTGTTGTACTCTGATACTTGTCGTACTTATGCTTAGCGTATATACGTGGGGGCACCATCTGGCCTACGTATATGCGTTGCAGTGACGTCCCCGTATCATTGGGATCGGGGCGTTACAGGTTGGTATCAGAGCCTAGGCTCTCAAACCTAAACGTACAACCAAGTGGCAAATTCTAGTGATTTGCTAATGCCAACTACAATGTACAAAGTTATATAGTCCTTCTTGACTTCGTCCTTGATTCACTCCTCGTATCCTAAACTCCTTTCCCTTGTTTCCAATTCCAGATCTTATCCCTTTCGGTATGGAGAGACGTTCGGGTCGCAACAATGTCGGGCAAGTACCGAATGGACCCGTAGGAGGAGAGGGTGCTGATGTCCTGAGGATCATTCAGACTATGCTGGGAAACCAGCAACAGCAGATGGAGAATCAGCAGCAGCAGACTGAGCTCCTCAGGCAGGAGTTGGCAGCTCCGAAGGAGCAAAGGCCTGGGAACGTGTCAGACTTTCGGCGGCTGCAACCGGCCGTATTCACGGGAGTCGAGAGACCATTGGAGGCTGAACAGTGGTTGACAGACACCACCGATCTGCTGAACGCCGCCAGGGTGCCTAAGGAGAACCAAGTGGAGGTTGCAAAGATCCAGCTGAAGGACATAGCCAGGACTTGGTGGCTTGCAGAGGAGGCTCGCTTGAAGGAACCTATCTCTTGGGATACGTTCTCCAAGAGCTTTTATAGCAGGTTCTTTCCCGCCACTGCTCAGAAGGACATGGAGGAGCAGTTCATCAGGCTTCAACAGGGGGATAGATCCGTGGATGAGTATGCTGCAGAATTCCTCAGGCTGAGTCGCTTTGCCCCTTACATGGTGTCAGATGAAGAGAAGAGGGCAAGCAGGTTTCAGCAGGGTTTACAGATGGAGATCCAGATGTTTCTGATGCCCCAGCAGCTGAAGACCTATGCTGAGGTTCTCACCATCGCTCGAGAGGTGGAGCGTGGGTTTCAGAAGAAGCAAGAGAACCAGGCCATGAAGAGGCCGTTTGTGCCGGTGGGCAGAGGAGGACCATCCAGAGCAGCGAAGGTCCAGGCCAGGCAACCATTCAGGGCAGTTCCTTACCAGGTGGCTCGACCAGGTCTTATCTGCAATTTCTGCCAGAAACCAGGACACTCTCAGCAGGATTGCCGGAGGGCAAACGGATGGTGTTTGGTGTGTGGAGCACGAGACCATGCCGTGGAGACCTGTCCGCACAGGAGAGTGGGGTTTGCTAATCAAACCTTGCCGGCACCTCAAGGGCAGAATGTACAGAGGGTACTACCAGGGCCAGTTGGGCAGAGGCACCAGGGACCAGTGATGAGGAGAGCTCTTCCCCTTCCTCCACCGCGTGTTGTTCGCCCAGTGCAGAGAGGAGCCAGGACGGCAGCAGGGCGTGGCAGAGGTCAGGCCTACAACCTGACAGCAGAAGAGGCTGAGGCTTCAGAGGAGGTGATTACAGGTAACATCAGAATTCATTCCATACCTGTTCTCGCACTCTTCGATTCAGGTGCATCCCACTGTTATATCTCCGACCATTTTGTGGCTGTTCATTCCATACCTGTTAAGGCTTTAGACCACAAGTGGGAGATAAGTACCGGGAATGGGGTAGTTGTATCTTCTAGAGTTTGTGCTGACTGTCCAGTGGAACTTTGTGGGAAGATCTTGGCCATAGATATGCTCGTACTAGACACCAAAGGGTACGACGTAATCTTAGGCATGACTTGGCTCAGTCAGTACTATGCTGTGATCGACTGTAGAGGGAGGAGGATCAATTTCAGAATCCCTCATCAGCCGGAGTTCCAGTTTAGTGGAGAGGTGAAGCCTGCTAAGAAGGAGATTCAGATGACCACTTCGGAGGTTCTGAAGGGAGTGCCAGTGTGGGATGAATTTCCAGAAGTCTTTGCTGAGATTTCAGGACTTCCACCGGAGAGGATAGTGGAGTTCTCCATTGATACAATTCCAGGGACAGCTCCTATATCTAAGGCTCCATACAGGATGGCACCGACGGAGTTGGAGATCCTGAAGAAGCAGCTGCAGGAGTATTCGGACAAGGGATTGATTCGGCCGAGCACTTCACCATGGGGAGCTCCAGTACTCTTGGCGAGTAAGAAGGATGGTGGTAAGAGGCTTTGTATTGATTATAGGGAGTTGAACAAGGTCACCATCAAGAACAAGTATCCCTTGCCCCGGATTGATGATTTATTTGATCAGCTCCATGGAGCCCGTGTATTTTCTAAGTTAGATTTGCAGTCGGGTTACCATCAGCTGAGGGTGAAGAAGGAGGATGTTCCGAAGACTGCATTCAGGACCCGATATGGCCACTATGAATTTCTAGTTATGCCTTTCGGAGTCACAAATGCCCCTGCAGTTTTCATGGGCTTGATGAATCGAGTGTTCTCCCCTTACCTAGATCAGTTTGTAGTTGTATTCATAGATGACATCCTGATCTATTCAAGGAATGAGAAGGAGCATGCAGAGCACTTGAGGATTGTGTTGCAGACCCTTCAGCAAGAGCAGCTTCATGCCAAGAGGAGCAAGTGTGAATTCTGGTTGGACAGCATAGCTTTCCTTGGACACATAGTTTCAGCAGAAGGAATTTCAGTTGATCCTAGTAAAATCCAGGCAGTGCAGAATTGGCCAGTTCCGAAGACGGTGACCGAGATAAAGAGCTTTCTTGGACTAGCCGGATATTATAGGCGCTTTGTCCAGGATTTCTCTAGACTTGCAGCTCCGTTGACCAGACTCACCAGAAAAGGGGAGAGATACTTATGGACAGAAGATTGTGATGCAGCATTTGAGCAGTTGAAGCAGAGGCTTATCACAGCCCCAATCTTGAGGACTCCTTCAGGAAGAGGAGGGATGGTCATTTTCTGTGATGCATCAGGTAAAGGCCTGGGGTGTGTGCTTATGCAACATGATCATGTTATAGCATATGCATCTAGGCAGTTGAAGCCTCATGAGAGGAATTACCCAACTCATGACTTGGAGTTGGCAGCTGTGATATTTGCTTTGAAGATCTGGAGACACTACCTTCTGGGAGACAAAGTGTTGATATACACAGACCACAAGAGCCTCAAGTATATTTTCTCACAGAAGGAGTTAAATATGAGGCAGAGGAGGTGGTTGGAGCTTATGGCGGACTACGATATTGACTTGCAGTATCATCCAGGCAAAGTCAATACCGTACCGGATGCACCGAGCAGGATGCCAGAGAACAGAGTGCTAGTCCACCTCACGCAGCAGAGGGAGTTGATTCAGGAATTCATCAGATTGGATTTGATGTTGGTGCAAGGAGGTGATAAGGCAGGGCAGCTTATGACTTTACAGATCCAGTCATCATTGATAGAGGAGATCAAGGGAGCTCAGAAAGAGGACCCCAGATTGCAGACATTCAGAGCTCAGGTGGAGGCTGGATTGAGGACTGATATTTGCATTCATCCAGATGGTGCATTGTATTTTGGAGATAGACTTTGTGTTCCCCAGGGAGAAGTCAGACAGAAGATTTTGGAAGAAGCGCACAGTTCAGCTTATTCTATACATCCAGGAGGAAACAAGATGTACCAGGACCTGAAGAAGCACTTTTGGTGGAATGCTATGAAGAGGGAGATAGCCCAGTTTGTTGCCAAGTGCTTGGTTTGTCAGCAGATTAAGATCGAGCATCAGAGATCAGCTGGACTTCTTCAACCTTTGCCGATACCCGAGTGGAAATGGGAGCACATCACCATGGACTTCGTGACGGCATTGCCTCGGAGTCCCAGGGGTAATAATGCGGTGTGGGTGATAGTTGATCGCCTCACCAAGTCAGCTCACTTCATACCATTCAGGGTAGGCCAGTCGACAGAGGTTCTGGCAGATAAGTATATGAAGGAGGTGGTTCGTCTGCATGGAGTTCCAGTTAGTATTGTGTCAGATAGAGACACCAGATTCAGATCTCATTTCTGGGAGAGTCTCCAAGAAAGTCTGGGAACTCGTCTGAAATTCAGTACTTCTTATCATCCTCAGACAGACGGACAATCTGAGAGGACTATCCAGATCCTCGAAGATATGTTGAGGGCTTGCATGATTGACTTTGGGGGATCTTGGGAAGACCATCTTCACTTGGCTGAGTTTTCATATAACAACAGCTATCAGGCAAGTATTAAGATGGCACCTTTTGAGGCATTGTATGGTAGGAAGTGCCGATCACCGATTTGTTGGGATGAAGTCGGTGAGAGGAGTCTTTTGGGACCAGAGATTCTGATGCAGACTACAGAGAAAGTCAGGGTTATCAGAAATCATCTCAGGGCTGCTCAGAGTAGGCAGAAGAGTTGGGCAGACACTCGGAGGAGGCCATTGGAGTTTCAGACCGGTGATCATGTGTTCTTGAAGATATCACCTACCAAGGGAGTGATCCGGTTCGGTGCTCGTGGGAAACTAAGTCCAAGGTATATCGGCCCATTCGAGATCCTGGATCGTGTGGGAGATGTGTCCTATAGATTGGCATTACCGCCATCTTCGGACGGGGTGCATAATGTCTTCCACGTGTCTCAGTTGAGGAAGTATGTCAGGGATGACAGCCATATTCTGGATCATTCTGAGCTGGAGTTACAACCTGATTTATCATACCAAGAGCAGCCGTTGGCCATTCTGGATAGGAGTGTCAAGACACTGAAGAACAGAGCTATTCCATTGGTATTGGTGTCATGGAACAGGCATGCGCCAGGAGAGGCCACTTGGGAGCGTGAGGACGTTATCCGGGAGCGTTATCCTCAACTTTTCACATCTTGATTGGGTAAGACTCTTTTCTTCTACTCTTCTTTACCGTTATCTTTCCTTGTATCCATATCTATCTGTTGCTTTTCCTGTTATCTTTCACCTTATGAAATTTCGAGGACGAAATTTTTGTAAGGTGGGTAGATTGTAATACCCCTCTCCCGGAATACGTGCTTAGTTACGTATTCAGTCTTTCGACCGTATTTTCCGATTTACCTTCCGTATTTGACCGATTTTAATTTCAAATATCGTTTTCCACTATTTTAGATTTTATGTGATTTTCTGGAATTTTCTGGAATAAAATGAATTTCTTCAAGACCGGTGTCGGCCAGTATCGCTGACCGATTTCCGAATTTTTATCTTCCAAACTGTTAAGAATTTCTAGAAAGTCCTTTAGACATTATTGCTTAGAATCATATTTCCTACTTATACTCTTTTTCTGAGAATTTTATAAATTTATGAAAATCCTTTCGGAGTCGGTAAATTACTGATTCCAAGATTTTTAACTAAAAATCTATACAGTAATTCTTCAAACGAATTTCACCATTGGTCTTCAAATATTTTTCTTGATTTTTGATAAAATTTTCAGACCAATCCGAGATACTTGAATTTCGGACATTTTTCAAAATTTGCAAAATTCCTTTTCCACCTCATGTGCCACCTCATTTCCCACTCACACTTCACCTAACCCCACTAACTCTCTCTCCTTCTCATGGCCGGCCAAGTGGCAAGGGAGGGGACACCTCACCCCTTCTTTTTGCAAGAAAACCCTTCCCTTTCACTTTAATTCCTCTCCCTTTACAAAAATCACAAACCTATATATGCATTGTCATTTGCAAATTGCCCTTTTTCTCATTTCTTCACCAAGAGAAGAAATCTTCTTCAAAATTCCCTTCTCCTTCCTCAACAAACCCTAGCTCCAAAATCACCCAAATCCCTTCACTTCCACCTCAAGATCTCAAGGGTTTTCATCTAGGGCTTCATCAAGGGAGCTCAATTTCAACCATCACTTCCCAAGACAACACCAAGGGGGAGTTCTTCAACCCTAGCTTCATCAACAACTTGTGGATTGAAGCCAACACCTCCATCCTTGGATCAAGCTTTAGATTTGACCCCTCCAGGTGAGTATCTTACTCACCAAGACCTAGCTAATATTCCATAGGCTTAGGGTAGGGATCCTTGTACAATTATAACATAAAAATCCTATTTTTAGGACATTAACACCCAATTCCAACATACCCATGTGGACATATTAATCACCATGGCTATTCTCTGTTCTAGTGTACTTGTGATGATAGATCAGGTCCCCTAATAACATAAAAATCCTACCTTTAATCTGTTAGAATCAACCCACACGAATTCTGATTTTCTGCCTTAACAGCAGCTTATTCCAGAGGATCGGTCGACCGGCAGTCGACCGATCACTCTGCCGATGTGCACAGAGTGCACAGCTTTGAGCTGGCGGTCGACCGGCAGTCGACCGACCACTCGACCGGCTTAAGGAATTTGTTGTGGACCAGTCGACCGGCAGTCGACCGGCCAAACCTGGAGCTCACGCACCTTGTACGGTCGACCGGCACTCGACCGGCACTCGACCGCCTTTGTAAATCCCAGTCGACCGGCAGTCGACCGGAGGTCGACCGCCAGGTCAAATCCTGGGACAGAATTCAGACTCCTTTCCTTTCTAATTTTTGATATTTCCCTGATATATGTATGCTGTTTTAGCCTTGTTTATGCTTCATACCTGTACTGCATGACTTGTTACCTGATGGATCTTGCTTTATTATGCTTCATGACTCATGTTATATATTACTGTTCCATATCATGTTAAATATGAAATATCACCCCCCTTCATGCTATCACTCAAACACCAAGCATGATATACCCGACCTTTATATAAAATATACCAACTTACATGGGGACAGGGGGAAATATGCGGAATATCGATATGTGTTCGTGTTTACAGTGGTATTAGATTGTGCACTATATTTTCCGGTCTTACCTGCGGTACTCCAGGGGACCGAGGGGAGTGCTTCCTCCCTTTCCTGTTTACTGTCATGACAAGGGCATACATAAGACCCTCCTGTTAGCCTAGCGGCAGGTTCCGTCTTCAAGCAACGGAACAATACTGGGCCGTGGTCCCGGGCATGCACGGGACCCACTGTAAACATAGTTCGTCGATACAACCGCTGTTTCCAATAACAACCTTGTTTCACTAGGATATGGATCTATGTGCTCTGGGACGCTGGGTCACATAGCTAGATATCACAGTAAGACAAGTAATAATAATAAGACATTAATTGTAGATTTATTGCATATGACTTTATCTTTCTTAGTTTACATCTCTTGTCATACATTGTTACTTAGTACTATCTCATTATCTCTATTCATGATCCTTGCCACTTGGCTATCTTTTTTTTGTTGTATTATGTCTTGACCCTTTGGATTTGCATATTCAGATTCTGAGGCTTGGAACGAAGTGGAGCCTTCCACAGAGGACTTGGCTTACCTAGGAGAGCAGGCTGACCAGCTCTAGATCTATCCTGCCCGACACTTCTTTTGGTTCACGGATCTCCATCCTTACGTGAGCGCTTTTGTATTTTGATTGTATATCGTTCTTTTGGACTTGGGTTGTGATAAAGGACACTTGTAAAGTGATTTTGCTTATCATAACTTGTGCAACCTTGTATTTATATTTTGTAAGTTGGCATATGATTATACCACGCTGTGTGTGTTGTACTCTGATACTTGTCGTACTTATGCTTAGCGTATATACGTGGGGGCACCATCTGGCCTACGTATATGCGTTGCAGTGACGTCCCCGTATCATTGGGATCGGGGCGTTACAATATGCTTAAAAGCCATCAAGACTTGTACAAACCTGAAACTCATTCTAAAACAACTTATTAGTACCAAATAGCTTCTATGTGTTTTGTTATCATCAAAACTTATACAAATAGAGAGTGTAACCTTTTGGGCCAACAATCTCCCCCTTTTTGATGATGACAAAACATATAGGCTATAACACAAGATATAAACGAGTGGTAAAAACTCCCCTCAAATAATACTATATTAAACAAGTATAAAACAATTTATTGTGAGAGAATTTTTGAAAATTTTGAAAGCAAGCACCATTGAAAATTTTGAAAGCAAGCACCAAACCATAAAACACCAAACCATAAAACCACTACATATTTCTCCCCCTTTTTATCTACATCAAAAAGGGATATGTTAGCAAGAAAACTTCCTTATTCAACAATACAAACATTTCGTTCACCACATATAAAAGAAAATCTATTATAATCAAGTGGTTTAGTGAAAATATCGGCAAGTTGAAAATCGGAAGAAACATAATCAATATCAATATCACCTTTCTCAAAATGATCTCTAAGAAAGTGATATCGAATTTCAATGTGCTTGGTCTTACTATGTTGATTTAAATTTTTAGTCATATGTATAGTACTAGTATTATCACAAAATATTTTTATATGGTCATAATGCAAATCATAATCAAGGAGAGTATATTTCATCCAAAGGACTTGAGCACAACAAGCCCCCGCCGCAACATACTCCGCCTCGGCGGTTGATAGGGCTACCGAATTTTATTTCTTGGAAGACCATGAAACAAGACAATTACCAAGAAATTGATATGTTCCACTAGTACTCTTCCTATCCACTCTAAAACCCACATAGTCGGCATCCGAAAAACTCGTCATTGAGAATTCTCCGATTTTCGGATACCAAAGACTCATTCCAATAGTTCCCTTAACATAACGAATAATGCGTTTTACCGCAATTAAATGAGATTCTTTGGGACAAGATTGGAATCTAGCACAAAGACACATACTAAACATAATATCCGGCCTACTAGCCGTTAAATACAACAAACTACCAATCATGCTTCTATATAATTTTATATCAACACACTTACCTTGGTCATCCTTATCAAGCTTGGTGGTGGTGGCCATGGGAGTATTGCAAATTTTTGAGTGTTCAAGCCCAAATTTCTTGATGAGCTCCTTGGAGTACTTGGCTTGACATTTGAAAATCCCATCACTCATTTGCTTGATTTGGAGTCCAAGAAAATAGTTCAATTCACCGATCAATGACATCTCAAATTCACGTTGCATACATTGTTTAAACTCCTTGCAAAGTAACTCATTAGTAGAACCAAAGATTATATCATCAACATATATTTGAACTATAAGAATGTCACTATCAACATGTTTAGTAAATAATATGGTGTCTACTTTGTTTTTAACAAAATCATTTAAAAGAAGAAAAGTAGAAAGCCTTTCATACCAAGCTCTTGGAGCTTGTTTTAAACCATACAATGCTTTATCTAGTTTGAAAACAAAATTTGGATGTATATGATCCACAAAACCGGGAGGTTGTTCAACATAAACTTTCTCATCAATAAAACCATTTAAAATGCACTTTTTATATCCATTTGAAAAAGTTTAAAATTTTTATAGGCTGCATAAGCTAGTGTGATCCGTATGGCTTCTAGCCGTGCTACGGGTGCAAAGGTCTCCTCAAAGTCGATTCCTTCAACTTGAGTGTAACCTTGGGCCACTAACCTAGCCTTATTCCTAATAACATTTCCTGACTCATCCAACTTGTTCCTAAAAATCCACTTAGTACCAATTATAGGTCTATCATGGGGTCTAGGAACAGGTGCCAAACTTGATTGCGCTCAAATTGATTGAGCTCTTCTTGCATAGCTAGTAACCAATATGAGTCACCCTCGGCTTCGAGGATGTTTTTGGGTTCAAAATGAGATATGAATGCATAATTCCCAAACAAATCATGGAGTTTGGAGCGAGTGGTTACCCCCTTTGATACTTCACCTATGATGAGATCTTTGGGATGATTTGAGGCGTATCTCCAATCTTTAGGAAGTGGTTGTGATTGTTCCACTTCATCCTTTTGAACTTCACCAATAGGTTCTTCCTTGTCTTCTTGGATGGGTGAGTCCTTCAAGGATATTTTCTCCATGTCTTCACCTAATGAGTCAATCTCTACCACATTCTCAACAATAGCATTAGATTCTTCAAATTTAACATGCATAGATTCTTCAATAGTATGAGATGATTTATTGAACACTCTATATGCTTTGCTAGTATTAGAATAGCCAACAAAAATTACTTCATAAGCCTTAGCATCAAATTTACCCAAATTATCTTTGGTGTTCAAAACAAAACACTTGCATCCAAAAACTTTAAAGTATGAAACATTTGGTTTTCTTAAATGATAAATTTCAAAAGAGGTTTTGAAAGTATTTTTACACAAATAAATACGGTTTGATATGTAGCTTGCGGTGTTTACGGCCTCGGCCCATAAGTATTGAGGGAGCTCATATTCACTTATCATAGTCCTAACCATTTTTTGAAGAGTTCTATTCTTCCGTTCAACTACTCCATTTTGTTGTGGAGTTCTAGGACATGATATTTCATGCTTAATTCCTTTTTCATCACAATAAGCCATGAAGAGTTGGTTGACAAACTCACCACCTCTATCACTTCTTATCCGTAAAATCGAAAATCCTTTTTCTTTTTCAACCCTCTTTCGAAAAATTTTAAAATGCGAAAAAGTTTGATCTTTATGCTCCAAAAAGAAAACCCAAGTGAAGCGAGAGAAATCATCGGCTAAAACAAAAACATATCTACTTCCATTTAAACTTTTAGTTTTAGTTGGTCCAAAAAGATCCATGTGAATCAATTCTAAAGGCCTAGATGACATGATATCCTTGATTAGTTTGAAAGAAGACTTGGTTTGTTTTCCAAGTTGGCACGCACCACAAATGCGGTCTTTTTCAAACTTCAAACAAGGAATACCTTTCACCAATTCCTTAGAATTTATTCTAGCAAGGTGATCAAAAGATGCATGGCCTAATCTTCTATGCCATAACCATGAAATCTCATCAAAAGTATTTAAACATTTAGTAGAGCAATCCAAATTAAGCATGTCAATAATATAGACATTATTTTCACGAAATCCAGTAAGAATACAATCATTGGTTTTACAATAAAAAATTTTGCAAGAATATTCATCAAACACAACTTTGAGACCACGATCACATAGTTGACTAATACTAAGCAAATATGTTTAAGCCCATCAACAAGAACTACATTTTCAATTAAAGGAGATGTACCAATCTTAATGTTACCTATATCGATGATGGTGCCCTTGGAGTCATCTCCGAAGGTGACGGTGCCACCTTCAATGTACCTTGATAGGGTTGTAAAATTGTTGATGTCCCATGTCATATGCCTTGAACAACCACTATCAAGGTACCACCACTCCTTACGTCTTGGAGTCTTGGTGTGTACCTATATCAAATAATTTAAGACTTGATTTTAGTACCCAAATTTTCTTGGGTCCTAATGCGTTAGTGTTTCGAACCCACACAAGATTATTTGTACTATTTATATGATCATAGTAAAATTTAGCTAAATGATCATTCCGGCCACGATAAGTGCATTTATAAATTCTACCATATTTAAAACCATAATGAGCATGTGGTTTATGAACATGTGATTTGTGAGCATGAGTAGTTTTAACATGGTTGACATGTGATGTGTTGGCATGATGAACATGTGAAGTTTTGGCATGAGATGTTTTATCATGTTTAGCATGTGAAGTATGCATATGCTTCTTTGAAAACATTTCTTCTAGTTTAGTATTGTTAAAAGCACATTCTTTTAAAACATTTCCCAAATCATTGATTCTATTTTTTAACATGAAAAACTCATTTTCATCAATTTTAGGATATTTAGCTTTGCAAGCAACCCTATAGGCATCAAAATCTCTTTGTGTTAAAATAAGAATAGAAGATAATTCATTCTTTTCTTTTGAAGAATTGGCAATTTGATTTTTAAACATTTCATTTTCCTTTTTCAATTTTGAACACTCTTCCTTTTTATCATCAAAACTTTCTGAAAGTTCAATGAAAGCTTGTATTAACAATTCTCTACTTATTTCACTTTCATCATCAAGTGGTTGGGTTGTTACCTTAGGTGTGTTTGTCATGAAACACACATTTGCCGTGTCGACTTCATCTTCGGATTCACTTTCCGAGTCCCAAGTGGCTTTATGAAATCACCTAGAGGGGGGGGTGAATAGGTGATAATGCTAATCTAGTGAACTAAATGTGGAATTTAAAACTAATTGCAACAACACACAAGCAAGTATATCATATAGCAATATGAACAATACACAAAGTAAAGAGAGAGAGAGTCAATGGATCAAGCTCTAACAACAAGATTTGTTTCGAGGTTCGAGCACCCAGCTCTACATCCCCGCCTTCACCCAGAAGGATTTCGAATCCACTAGCTTGTCCACACAGGACTCCCACACAGGGAACCTCCACCGAGGATTTGGGGCAATACAATAATTAGGAGTACCCAACTCCTCTCTTTACAACCACAACCTCTCACTAGAGGCAAAGCATCAAGCCAACAAACAATCACCTCACAACTTGAGGGATAAGCACAAAGCTACACAAGGATCACCTCACAACTTGAGGGATACAACCCACTTGCACAACCTCCTCAACACAATGAGGGAAAGGCACAAAGTCAAGCAAAGATAGGGTTTACAACTTGGTGGTCTAACAACCACAAACAATTTCTTTTCCCACAAAACAAAAGGATCCTATAGAATAGGATAGTAGATGTAGCTCAAATGTGGAGAAAACTAAAGGAATGGATATCAAATAGTCAAAGAAAATCCTTGGGAAAATCTAGAAACCAAGATGAAGAAGTTGAATCAAAAACACTTTTCCCAAAAACCCTTTTCTTTGATTTTCTAAATCCTAGAAAAACACCAAATAAATTGTGCAAATTAAAGCCCAAAAACTTCTTTTAATTGCTGTGAAAACACTGGAGAGTAAGGAAAAATTAGCTCTTGAAATCTTAGAGAAAACTGGCCACTAATGGGGTATTTATAGCCCCTAGAAAAATATAGCCGTTGGCAGCTAAAACTGCCAGAAATGGCCTACCGGTTGACCGGCCAACGGTCGATTTTTGACCGCTGGCAGCTACCGGTCGACCGCCCAGTCGACCGGCCCTAGAAACAGAGAGCAACACTCTCTGTCCGGTCGACCGCTCGGTCGACCGGGAGCAACCCGAGAGTGGGTTGCTCTCAGTCGGTCGACCGGTCGGTCGACCGGCTGACTGACACGACTACGTGCACAATCTTGTGCACGTCCGGTCGACCGCTACGGTCGACCGCCAGAGCCTGGCAGCCAAAATCTTAGACTGAAAAACTGAATTTTTAAAGTCTTAAAAATTTTCATAAAATCTCTAAAAATCCACAAAAATAGTTTTCTCATTTTACATTGATATATAAACATGTGATAAAAATTACAACACAAAAATCAAACATTTTGAACTATTTTTGTGTCTAACAAATTTTATCAAAAATCAAAACCTGTATTTTTCCAAACTTGGATTTTTCAAAAGAAAATCCGATTTTTTCAAAACTCATTTAAATACAAAAACATGATACTTAAACACATTGAAGCATGTTGCATATGGATGGAAATCCAATATACAAGAAAGATATACATATCCATGTTTTTGACTTTAATTCCAAAATATGTTTTGTTAAAAATACCAAAACATAAAACACATGAATAAGTAAGTCAAAACTAAGTTTGTTTAGGAAGTTAAGCATGCATGTATATAGAACGAATCTACTATACATAAAACCATTTAAACTTGTTTTGATCTATCTATTCATGAAATCAAGATCGGTTAAACCAAAAACGGAAAAACTGAAAACCAATATTCAAAACATGAAACGTGTGTGTTGTGAACTTGAGCATATCATACTATTCTAATCATTACAAATGGATCTAAATACAAAACTAAACTAGGTACCGATGTCTTCTTATAGAGCGCCGTCTCCAAGCCGACTCGATCCAAAACTCCGTGATTCACCGAGCTTGACTCCAAAGAGTGCTATGAATGACCTTGATGATCGGGTTCTGGAATCACCATGTGAAGCTTCGAAACTCCTTTGTTGAAGCTAATCACCAACTAATATCTTGATTAATGATCTGAAACTAAACATTACAAGATTATTAGTAAACATAACTACATGAGTTAATCATCATCAAAACAAGAGTGGAAGGCTTCTGGGCCAACAATCTCCCCCTTTTTGATGATGACAAAACTCATAGAGTTATATATGTATGGATTAAAGTTAATCTTCAAAGAAGCTCCCCCTTAACTCATGCATAACAATAAACAAATAAATATGCAATGAATACTAAACATGAATATGCATAGTCATGCATAAAACAATAAAACATGCTCTTGATATCAATTAAATAAAACAAATAAATATTCAAAACAAAAGCTCTTGTTTGATACAAATTGCAAAACAAAACTAATGATACCAAAAATAAACATGATACCAATTGAACTTAATAAATACATAAAACATGCATACAAAACATGCATATAAACTCAAATTCTTCTCCCCTTTTTGTCAATCATCAACAAAGGGGTAAGAGTAAAAATAAAATATTCTCCCCCTTTTTGCTCAAAGCAAGGAATCAATAAAGGGGTGACATAAAACATGATACCAATTGAAATTAAACATAACAAATTTTGAATTGTCAAATATGATACCAATTGTAAATATTTTTCATTTTGAACATATGATACCAAATTAAAATTATCAATCATAAAGTATGGGAGTGAAATCAAATACCAATTGAAAAATGAAATACGAGTTTTCTCTCCCTTTATGAAAAACCAAATAAAATAGTGCATAAGCTTATTTTAGGATACCAATTGAAAACTAATCAATTGAAACAAAATTAAAACTCAAGTTTTAGCATAAACAAAATTTGTGCTTAAAGATATAGGGATATAGTAAGCACAAATAAAACATACATATGTATGAAAAATTAGATACCAATTAAAATTGATACTCTTTGAAATGTAAGCATACATACATAAAAATATATGAGTATACAAGAAATGTCAATATTGATACCAATTGAAATAATCCAATGATACCAATTGAAATAATAATAATATCAAGTGTATATCTCATATTTCCTATCCTCCCAATCATGCTCATGTTTAAAATGATTTTCAATATAAAGCATACATAGGCATGGTCGCCAATCCAACCGCCCGTAAAAGGTAGGGTTTTCAAAAAAATAGGTTTGAAAATATAGTTTGTTTGAAAAACTCTACCAAAGCGAAGAACACGAACTAGTTATGAAAAAGTTGAAAACTAGTACGAAATCTTTCAAGTAAGGAATAAAAATAAAATTGTTTTTCATAAAACACATGTAAATCACATGACCACTAAACACTCAAAAATCCATAAAGCCCAAATCATAGTCTCATGAAAACAAAATCATGAGAAAACATCAAATTAGGTGAGTGTACAAGTGTAATGTGAAACACATCAACATGAAAATATTCAATTAAGCTAAATTTAAATTCCTTTAAACATGAAACATGAAAATCTAAAATTTTTCAATAAAAAAAATTATATTTCAATGGCATATGTATGTTTTGTCAACACAAAAAGTATACATACATATCCCTAAACACAATTGAGTCCATATATAAATATTTACATGAAAAGCAAATGACTCAAGGGGTATACATGTATGTCTTAAAGTTTGGCAAACTAGACATATTCATGAAATGAAAACACAAGATCATAAAACATATCCAAATGGGGAATACAAGTTAGAATGCATGAATCATCAAAACTAGACTATACTAGCACATCTAATGGGTACAAAAGAGCGTTCAAGCACAAACATATAATGATCTATTTGTGGCCCACTTTATGTACAAGTATATATCCTAGTTTTAATGAAAACTAACATCTAAACAAGTAATCAAATCATGTAGCATAAAACGAGACATAAATCATCATAATAAACATAAATAAGATCATTATGTAAATCCTCATGCTATTAGAACTATGATAAACACGATACCTAAACAAGGGTGAGAACACAACATATGGGTCAATATAAACATGAGTGAACTCAAAAGCTATACATGCATTTCAATGGTCTAATAATCATGGCATTTGACATACTAATCATCAAAACAAAAATCATAAACATCCATATGATCATTATGTATATGCATATGCATTAGATCTAGGGCATACATATTAGTTTAAAACAAGGTGAGAACACTAAATATAGATCCATATAAAACATGGGTGTCTCAAATAACTAAGAATGTATATCACTATTCTAATGAACATGGCATAGGCATAATGAACAATAAAACATGGCATGCTAAATGACATGAAGAGTATGCAAATATAAATGGGAGTTAGAGATTGATACCAAAACCGATGAGGGTACCTCTCTAGTTCTCCAAACCAATGGTGGTTCTCTCCACCAAACTCCCCTTGAAAGTGATGCATCCAAATTATTTTCTTTAAGCACGGAACGCATCCACTTCAAGGTATCGCCACTCTCACGTGATACGAGAGCCTACACCTACATCAAATATCATAGGGGTGGTCTTTGGTACCCATTTTCTTTTGGGTCCATAGGGGTTAGTACCTTTCCTAACCCAAACAAAATTATTTGCTAAATTTTCATCATGTATACGATCATAGCAAAATCTAGCAAGGTGGCCCTTTCGTCCACAATGTGTACAAGTGTACACATGAGCATACATAGTGTGATGATTGTGTCTGTGAGGAGCATGTGTATGCCGTGTAGGGTGTGCATGCAAGAATGGAACTTGTTTCTTTCGAACCAATGATTCCAAGCGTGTATGGTTCATGGCACAATGGCTCAAAGTGGAGCCCAAATAATCAACACTTTTCTTCAAAACACTTATATCATTTTCAATACTTGAAGATAAAGTGGAGCATGCAATAGATGTGCATGGTGAAACTACACTAGCATGGCAAACATGTGAGTCTAAATCAATTTTTAAAGATTCATTTTTTTAAAACAATTTCTAATTCTTTCGTGATGAAATCAATTTCATTTTTCAAAGAATGGTTATCTTTTAAAATGAAATCTAATTTTGAAGATAAAGCCTCATTGTTTTTCAAAACATCATCACAATTATTTTTACTTTTCAAAAATTTATTTTCCTTTGGGGCAAGGTCTAGTTGAGATTTAAGTGAGTCACGTTCACTAGCAATCTCTTCCTTCTCTTACAAAATCAATTCAAACTTTGAACATACATCCTTAATTTCTTCTTTTAAAACAAAATTATCCTTTTTCAAAAGTTTATACTTTTCAAGCAATTTTTCACTTCTTGTAGCAAGTTCATAATTCAAGGCTTGAGCCTCCATACAATCATTGCAATCTGAACTAGAATAATTATCTAGTTGAGATTCTGATTGTACCTCAAGGAAGTCATTCCCTTGGACCATGAGTCAATGCTCGTCGGACTTGTCTCTCCTAAATCTCCTCATTTTGTCGATGATCTTTGGTAGCTCGGGAGAAGTCAAAATGCTCCAAACTGCAAAAATCGAATCATAGTGAGCAAACACATGTAAAAGATCTTTATAAAGAGATGCTCTAAGTGTCTTAAGTGCAAGTGCATTGGCCTTTTTATGCTTGCTATCATTAGGGTAGGATTCCTTGGTAATGACTTGGTAAACTCTAGAGCCTAGGACTTTCAAATGACTACTCATCTTGGCCTTCCAAATATCAAGTCTAGAAATATCAAACATAGGAGGGCTATCCATGAGTGCAACTATATGTGTGCAAAATGCAAATGCAAATGAAGATTAGCAAACCAAGATCTCACTCCTAGGCGGTTAAACCTAATATCAGGAGCGGAGGCTCTGATACCAATTGAAATCACCTAGAGGGGGGTGAATAGGTGATAATGCTAATCTAGTGAACTAAATGCGAAATTTAAAACTAATTGCAACAACACACAAGCAAGTATATGATATAGCAATATGAACAATACACAAAGTAAAGAGAGAGAGAGAGTCAATGGATCAAGCGCAAACAACAAGATTTATTTCGAGGTTCGAGCACCCAGCTCTACATCCCCGCCTTCAATCAGAAGGATTTTGAATCCACTAGCTTGTCCACACAGGACTCCCACACAGAGAACCTCCACCGAGGATTTGGGGCAATACAATAACTAGGAGTACCCAACTCCTCTCTTTACAACCACAACCTCTCACTAGAGGCAAAGCACCAAGCCAACAAACAATCACCTCACAACTTGAGGGATAAGCACAAAGCTACACAAGGATCACCTCACAACTTGAGGGATACAACCCACTTGCACAACCTCCTTAACACAATGAGGGAAAGGCACAAAGCCAAGCAAAGATAGGGTTTACAACTTGGTGGTCTAACAACCACAAACAATTTCTTTTCCCACAAAATAAAAGGATCCTATAGAATAGGATAGTAGATGTAGCTCAAGTGTGGAGAAAACCAAAGAAATGGAAATCAAATAGTCAAAGAAAATTCTTGATAAAATCTAGAAACCAAGATGAAGAAGTTGAATCAAAAACACTTTTCCCAAAAACCCTTTTCTTTGATTTTCCAAACCCTAGAAAAACACCAAATAGATTGTGCAAATTAAAGCCCAAAAACTTCTTTTGATTGCTGTGAAAACACTGGAGAGTAAGGAAAAATTAGCTCTTGAAATCTTAGAGAAAACTGGCCACTAATGGGGTATTTATAGCCCCTAGAAAAATATAGCGTTGGCAGCTAAAACTGCCAGATATGGCCTACCGGTCGACCGGCCGGTCGATCGGCCAACGGTCGATTTTTGACCGCTGGCAGCTACCGGTTGACCGCCCGGTCGACCGGCCCCAGAAACAGAGAGCAACACTCTCTGTCCGGTCGACCGCTCGGTCGACCGGGAGCAACCCGAGAGTGGGTTGCTCTCAGTCGGTCGACCGGCCGACTGACACGGCTACGTGCACAATCTTGTGCACGTCCGGTCGACCGCTATGGTCGATCGGCTCCTGGCCCGGTCGACCGTTACGGTCGACCGCCAGAGCCTGGCAGCCAAAATCTGGGACTGAAAAACTGGATTTTTAAAGTCTTAAAAATTCCCATAAAATCTCTAAAAATCTACAAAAATAGTTTTCTCATTTTACATTGATATATAAACATGTGATAAAAATTACAACACAAAAATCAAACACTTTGAACTATTTTTGTGTCTAACAAATTTTATCAAAAACCAAAACCTGTATTTTTCCAAACTTAGATTTTTCAAAAGAAAATCCGATTTTTCCAAAACTCATTTAAATACAAAAACATGATACTTAAACACATTGAAGCATGTTGCATATGGATGAAAATCCAATATATAAGAAACATATACATATCTATGTTTTTGACTTTAATTCCAAAATATGTTTTATTAAAAATACCAAAACATAAAACACATGAATAAGTAAGTCAAAACAAAGTTTGTTTAGGAAGTTAAGCATGCATGTATATAGAATGAATCTACTATACATAAAACCATTTAAACTTATTTTGATCTATCTATTCATGAAACCAAGATCGGTTAAACAAAAAATGGAAAAACCGAAAACCAATATTCAAAACATGAAACGTGTGTGTTCTGAACTTGAGTATATCATACTATTCTAATCATTACAAATGGATCTAAACACAAAACTAAACTAGGTACCGATGTCTTCTTGTAGAGCGCCGTCTTCAAGCCGACTCGATCCGAAACTCCGTGATTCACCGAGCTTGACTCCAAAGAGTGCTATGAATGACCTTGATGCTCGGGCTCTGGAATCACCATGTGAAAGCTTCGAAACTCCTTTGTTGAAACTAATCATCAACTAATATCTTGATTAATGATCTGAAACTAAACATTACAAGATTATTAGTAAACATAACTACATGAGTTAATCATCATCAAAACTAGAGTGGAAGGCCTCTGGGCCAACACTTTATACACCTTCTTTTCAGCCGGCTTCTTTTGCTTCAAGGAGGAGGATATCTTTTTCTTGAAATCTAGACAATCGGTCATGATGTGTCTGGGTTTCCAACAGTTGTAGCATATGATCTTTTTCTCCTCCTTCCCTTCCCATCGCCTTTTATAGTTGAGCTTATTCTTGTGGTACATTCTCTTTACATTTCTTACAAGAAGAGATAGCTCTTCATCTTCTTCATCATCGTAGTTGGCGGAGGAAGACTTGAAAGCTATAAACTTTTTCTTTTGAGGTACCGCTTCTTCTCTAGCCTTTTCTCCATCCCATGAGTTTTAAGATTTTCAATAAGACTTATGAGCTCCATCTCGTCTTTGTCATTCAATTCCTTTAAGGTGGTAGCTTTGATTTCCCATGATGAAGGGAGAGCACGAATCACCTTACGCACCTTTTGGTCGTTGCTTATTTCATCACCTAGAGAAGAAAAAGTATTTGTAATCTTAGTAAACTTAGTAATCATATCTTCAATAGATTCATTTTCTTGCATTTTAAAACTTTCATATTGGGAACGGAAGAGATCTATCTTAGCTCTCTTGACTTGTGATGTTCCCTCGTGAATGACCAATAAGTGTTGCCAAATCTCATAGGCGGATTTGCAATAGATAACCCGTGTTAAGTCATCCTCATTCAAAGCTAAAAGTAAGACATTTTGAGCCTTTGAATTAGCATCAAATTCCTTGAAGGTAAGTTCGGACCATGTGTCCTCCTCACCTTCGGGTCTACTAAAAGATTTGGTCAAAGACTTGCAACTAGACTACCTAGAGATTGTAGAAAAATGTTCATCCTAACTTTCCATATGGGAAAGTTGACTCCATCAAATATGGGAGGGGTCTTAATGTTATCGGCCATCTTTACTAGTGAATGAATGAAGATATGAAAATAGTGATTAGCAAATTTTAGGATCTCTCTAAGGATGTGAAGCCAAAAACTAGAGTCCTACCTCTGATACCAATTGAAATCACCTAGAGGGGGTGAATAGGTGATAATGCTAATCAATGCACAAATTTAAAATGATATGATGCAACGATCACTCGAAACAAGATTAGAAGCCAAATACCCCGTGAAGGGCTCTGAACTCCTTCCTCGTGATTCCTCTAAATAAGAGTTTGAGGTGCGCAATGCAATCTTATTGTGAGAGTATTGATCGACAATATAAGAATGAATGGAAAGCAAGTAAATAACACAAGTAAACCAATCGCAAACACTGAAATTTATTTCGAGGCTCGAGCACTCAGCTCTACGTCCCCGCCTTCACCTAGAAGGATTTTAGATCCACTAGAACTTCCACAAAGGATTACAACCACAAGGGAGTACCCAACTCCTCAATCAAACTCCTCTAGTTCAGAAGTAGTGGAGCCACAAATACAATAATATCTTGGGGATCAAAAGACCACAAACTCTCTTTTGAAAAACTTTTCTTTACAAAACCCTAGAGAATAATGTATATGATTGAAGATCAAGTTTTGTAAGTGAAAAATAAAACAAAGTTGAAGAGAGTTTTGAATCAAAAACTTCAGAGCAAAGTAAGAATTTAGAGCACAAAAACTGAGAGAAAAACTTCTTTTAAAGAGACTCAAGGTTTGATTTCTTTTGCAAAAATTGTTGTTGTGATCTTCTAAACCCTAATCATCCCTATTTATAGGATAAAGGTAGGGATTAAAAGGTAAACTATAATTTTGATTAATCAGGAAAGATTAGACCTAAAACCAGCCTTAAACATCGTTTGGAGAAGAAAAACACGTTTTAAAACGTGTTTAAAAAACTAGCCGTTTAGGCTGATAAAACGCTCACGGTCGACCGGTTTTCAAAACATTTGACCGTTGCCAGGCCACGGTCGACCGCCCGGTCGACCGTCCCAAATAGAGACCAGGGTACTTTCAGTCGGTCGAAGCTCGGTCGACCGATATAGGGTCCGGTCGACTGCCCGGTCGAGCGGGTAACGCGCACACATGCACGCACCCAACGGTGAGAACTGCGGTCGACCGCTCGGTCGACCGTTCTGACCTGAAACAGAGCCGATCGACCGTCCGGTCGACAGCAACAGGTCCAAACAGTTTATTTGAAAAAATGTTTTTGAAGATATTATAATTTTCAAAAATAGTTTTATCAAGACTTAGTATACTACATAAAATAGAGTTTGCAAATACTGAAATAGGTCTAGTAAAATATTTTATTCAAGAGACAAAAATAATCATTTAAAATCATCTGCAATTAGTGTGTGTGGGGAAATTGAACTTCAACACTATATATTATCCCTTAACAAACTAAAAAATAAAAACTATAAAGAAAGAAGTCTCTGAATCACGTTGCCGAGCTAGAGCCTCCTCTCCTATAAAAGAGTTCTCTTGCGCCATCAACCTATCAACATGCTTTTAGCGCCATTAACCTTACAATATGCTTAAAAGCCATCAAGACTTGTACAAACCTGAAACTCATTTTAAAACAACTTATTAGTACCAAATAGCTTCTATGTGCTTTGTTATCATCAAAACTTATACAAATAGAGAGTGTAACCTTTTGGGCCAACATATATAAGCTGAAGGAAGGAAACTCAGTTCGAGGTGGAGTTTCAAGGATAAACTTGGAAGGGAGTTCATCGCGAGGTGGAGCTTCAAGGAAGACTGTAACAGAATATGAACTGGGTCAAAGTGTTGTGACAAGGAGAAAAGGTGCATTCGGGTAAGGCCCGAGATGGCCCAAGCCATGGTGGTAAATCAGCCAAAGGACCCAGGGAGAGGGGATTACAACCAAGAAAAGAATCAAGGTATTAATTCGAGATCTCAAGTTGTTTTACTAAAGGCTTGAAAAGCAAGTCAAGGTGAAAATTGTTAGGATTTTGCCTTGCTTTCAAAAGGAGATGATGGTTCAAGAAAATCCATTGAGTTGAGAAGATGATGGCTTAAAGCAGAAGAAACAAATCAAGGTAAACCAGTTTTTTTTCAGCCGATTACGAGTTTTCTTATTCTGGTAGGATACGAATTGGATTAAATTCCTACTCAGTGAAAGTATGTTTTTAAAAATTAAAGGGTTTAGAATCCTTCTAACCAAAGAGATCAACTCCTAAAAGGTTTGATCAAGAGTCTTCGACCATACGAAGGTCAAAATCATCTCATACTCTAAATAAGAGTTGTACTATAAAATTCTATAAATAAAGATTATAATCAAACATTATAATTGCCTCGACCTGAAATCACCTAGAGGGGGGTGAATAGGTGACTAGCTAATCTAATGATGGATTAATGCGGAATTAAAACAATTTAGACAAACTAAAAACTATTAAGCAAAACATACCAAGAATAATACAAGAGTGTAGCCGAATTTCCTGTGAAGGGCTATGAATTATCTCCTCAAGATTCCTCTAGATAAAAGTTGAGATGCCGCTATGGTTCTCTTGGTTGAATACAAGTGTGACCAAATAATCCCAAGCATATAACAATTTAAGTACAAGATATCAAGCATATAAAGAGATAAGCAAAGTAAGCATGTAAGATATAAACACAAGTGAGAGATAGAGAGAGAGTAATCGCAAATACGGGAGATTTGTTTCGAAGTTCGCGCCACTGCTCTACGTCCTCGCCTTCAACACTATGAAGGATTTTCACTAGAAATAATCCCACTAGATCACCCGGTGCCGCAACACCTACAAGGAGTTCACACTAGAACTCTTAGACTCACTAGTCCCCTCACTTGTTTCCGCAAGAACAAACACACGCAAGCACACTAGCTTGCCGAGGCCGCACCTCTACATCGAGCTCCCACAAGAACTCAAAATAACACGAACCCGTAAGTTCGCCTCCTCAAATACAAGAATGAACACTTGGTGATTTAAACACTTTGATCACCTAAAAATACTCTCACAAGAACTCTCCTATAGGAAAGATATGGTAATGGAAAGCTCAAGTATGTGTGAGAAAGCTAGGATGGATTTTGTGGTGAAAAACTCAAGAAATCTCTTTTGAAAACTACTCTTGAAAACTCTCCTTTTGATATGAAAGTTTTAGTTCTAAAACAAGTGGAGATTAACACTTAGAAAGGTAGAAAAAACTAGCTTGAAAACCCACTTGAAATCTTATATAAAACAGACCAAAACAGCTCCAATTTTTAGGCCTAAAAAAATATAGTTGTTGGGGTCCAACTCAGCAGGAAACCCTACTGTCGGTCGACCGCCAACGGTCGGATTTTTGACCATTGGGAAAAGCGGTCGATCGGACGGTCGACCAAAAACTGGGCCTTGACCTAACGGTCGATCGCCCAGTCGACCGGGGTCATTTACATATATGGGCTTCTTTATGAGGGGTAAATAGGAAATCTTAATTCAGTATAGTGGGTTTTTTTGAATGTCACGGTGGGCACTTGCCCTCACAGTAACGCTCATTCATTTTATTTTTTATTTTTTTATACTTTTGTGCATTTTACTAAATGTTTCTCTATTTTATTAATAAAAAGGAAATAATCAATGCTTCCTCTATGGCTTAAAAAGAACCAGAGCTCGCTAATTACCATTTGCTTGCTTCATTATCGCAATTAGCAAACAACAAAGATGATGGAAATATGGAAGAAAGATGGATTGTTCAAGAACTTCACAAAACGACCACCTCAGTCTCCCAACTTAAACAGCAACTTACAGCCTTAACCCTCTCTGGTCTTAATTTTATCAAGAAAGAAATCTTGGATGTAATCTTCAAGTTGCCCGGTCGACCGTCGCAAATAGAGACTAGGGTGCTTTCAGTCGGCCGAAGCTCGGTCGACCGATATGGGGTCCGGTCGACCGGGTAACGTTCACACATGCACGCACCCAATGGTCAGAACTGCGATCGACCGCTCGATCGACCGTTCTGACCTGAAACAGAGCCGGTCGACCGTCCGGTCGACCGCAACAGGTCAAAATAGTTTATTTTGAAAAAAATGTTTTTGAAGATATGATAATTTTCAAAAATAGTTTTGTCAAGACTTAGTACACTACATAAAATAGAGTTTGCAAATACTGAAATAGGTCTAGTAAAATATTTTATTCAAGAGACAAAAATAATCATTTGAAAATTATGTGCAATTAGTGTGTGTGGGGAAATTAAGCTTCAACACTATATACTATCCTTTAACAAACTAAAAAATAAAAACTATAAAGAAAGAAGTCTCTGAACCACGTTGCCGAGCTAGAGCCTCCTCTCCTATAAAAGAGTTCTCTTGCGCCATCAACCTATCAACATGCTTTTAGCGCCATTAACCTTGCAATATGCTTAAAAACCATCAAGACTTGTACAAACCTGAAACTCATTCTAAAACAACTCATTCTAAAACAAATTGGGCAAAGGTGCATTCGGGCAAGGCCCGAGATGGCCCAAGCCATGGTGGTAAATCAGCCAAAGGACCCGGGGAGAGAGGGATTACAACCAAGAAAAGAATCAAGATATTAATCCGAGATCTCAATTTGTTTTACTAAAGGCTTGAAAAGCAAGTCAAGGTGAAGATTGTTAGGATTTTGCCTTGTTTTCAAAAAGAGATGATGGTTCAAGAAAATTCAATTGAGTTGAGAAGATGATGGCTTGAAGCAGAAAAGCAAATCAAGGCAAACCAGTTTTTTTTCAGCCGATTGCGAGTTTTCTTATTCTGATAGGATACGAATTGGATTAAATTCCTACTCAGTGAAAGTGTGTTTTAAAAATTAAAGGGTTTAGAATCCTTCTAACCAAGGAGATCAACTCCTAGGATTGATCAAGAGTCTTCGACCATACGAAGGTCAAAATCATCTCATACTCTAAATAAGAGTTGTACTATAAAATTCTATAAATAAAGATTATAATCAAACATTATAATTGCCTCGACCTGAAATCGCCTAGAGGGGGGTGAATAGGTGACTAGCTAATCTAATGATGGATTAATGCGGAATTAAAACTATTTAAACAAACTAAAAACTATTAAGCAAAACACACAAGTATAATACAAGAGTGTAGCCGAATTTTTTGTGAAGGGCTCTAAACTATCTCCTCAAGATTCCTCTAGATAAAAGTTAAGGTGCCGCTATGGTTCTCTTGGTTGGATACAGGTGTGACCAAACAATCCCAAGCATATAACAATTTAAGTACAAGATATCAAGCATATAAGGAGATAAGCAAAGCAAGCATGCAAGATATAAACACAAGTGAGAGATAGAGAGAGTAATCGCAAACACGACAGATTTGTTTCGAAGTTCGAGCCACTGCTCTCCGTCCTCGCCTTCAACACTATGAAGGATTTTCACTAGAAATGATCCCATCAGATCACTCGGTGCCGCAACACCTATAAGGAGTTCACACTATAACTCTTGCACTTACTAGTCCCCTCACTTGTTCCCGCAAGAACAAACACACGCAAGCACACTAGCTTGCCGAGGCCGCACCTCTACACCGAGCTCCCACAAGAATTCGAAACAACACGAAACCGCAAGTTCGCCTCCTCAAATATAAGAATGAACACTTGGTGATCTAAACACTTTGATCACCTAAAAACACTCTCACAACAACTTTCCTATAGGATAGATATGGCAATAAAAGCTCAAATATGTGTGAGAAAACTAGGATGGATTTTGTGGTGAAAAATTAAAGAAATCTCTTTTGAAAACTACTCTTGAAAACTCTTCTTTTGATATGGAAGTTTTAACTCTAAAACAAGTGGAGATTAACACATAAAAAGGTAGGAAAAACTATCTTGAAAACCCACTTGAAATCTTATATAAAACAGCCCAAAACAGTCCAAATTTATAAGCCTCAAAAATATAACCGTTGGGGTCCAACTCTGCAGGAAACCCTGCTGTCGGTCGACCGTCAACGATCGGATTTTTAACCGTGGGAAATGCAGTCGATCGGACGGTCGACCAAAAACTGGGCCTTGACCTAACGATTGATCGCCCGGTCGACCGGGGCCATTTACATATATGGGCTTCTTTACGAGGGGTAAATAAGAAATCTTAATTCAGTATAGGGGCTTTTTTGAATGTCACGGTGGGCACTTGCCCTCACAGTGACGCTCATTCATTTTATTTTTTTTTTTTTTTATACTTTTGTGCATTTTACTAAATGTTTTTCTATTTTATTAATAAAAGGAAATAATCAATGCTTCCTCTATGGCTTAAAAAGAACCAGAGCTCGCTAATTACCATTTCCCTGCTTCATTATCGCAATTAGCAAACAACAAAGATGATGGAAATGTGGAAGAAAGACGGATTGTTCAAGAACTTCAAAAACGACCACCTCAGTCTCCCAACTTAAACAGCAGCTTACAGCCCTAACCCTCTCTGGTCTTAATTTTATCAAGAAAGAAATCTTGGATGTAATCTTCAAGTACATGTACATGGGACATGATCAGCACGTACACATGTGATCATCATATAAAGACAGATTTCTTCATCATCAGAAAGTATTAACGTCAAGGCCAAATAATCAAAAACTTTCGAGAGATCAACTACTTGCTAGTTTAAATGAGGAACTCAATTTGAACTTGAAGAGATCATCTTTATTCAAGAACTTTAAAGAACCACCTTTACAAGAGCCTTATTTTGTCAAAGAGATCATCTTTACACACCCATGTTAATTGGATAGCAGATACAGTCAAGAACATCAAGAATTGATCAAGAATTAATTGCTACCAACGGAGGAGTCGGGACCCATCTCTTGATCAGCATCGTTCACCACAGGGAAGTCCCCAGGAAGGGAACCAATACAGACATGGGGACAGCCATCGGTAATACATAGCCCTGCAGATGGTATCGCCGGCACTACACGCTGTCTCGAATTCTCAGCGGCGTTCTCCTCCCAAACAAGCACCCGACCGGCCACCCATGTTGGTTTCGCGCAGCTCCGAGACCTGCAAAGGATCGGCAGCAACAAACTGGAAACGAGAGGTAAACTAATTTTTGAGGGGAGAAGAAACTTCAGTGTTTTTTTTTTATTTTCCAATTCACTGTGAAACAAATACAACTACTTGGCCTTTAAATAGCCTTCACAACCTCAACAAACTTAGGTAAAATGATGCTATCAAATCACAACCTCAACAAACTTAACTACGTTGATGCCATCAAATCACCACCTCAACAAACTTAACTAAGATGATACCATCAAATCACAACCTCAACAAACTTAACTAAAATGATACCATCAAATCACAACCTCAACAAACTTAACTAAGCGTAGCTGGATCGTGCCTTGATTATTGGCTCACAGTCTCCCCCTTAATCTAGGCACGATTGAGGTTGAGAACTCCGAGCTTCTGCTGCATCTCCGCGAACTTTTGCTTTGCGAGTGCCTTCGTCAGAATGTCTGCTCTCTGATCTTCAGTCCGCACGCACTCGACTTTGATCTGCCCTTTCTCAACACACTCCCGTATGAAATAGAAACGGGTATCTATGTGCTAGCTCCGATCATGGAATACAGCGTTCTTTATCAGGGCAATCGCCGATTTGTTGTCGACGAACAATGTGACTGGCTCAGGTGAACGACCAGTCACCTCGCTCACCAAGCTCCTGAGCCAAAGTGCTTGACAAGCTGCGGCTGTTGCCGCCATAAACTCTGCTTCACAAGAGGAAAGGGCCACGGTCTTTTGCTTCTGCGAAGCCAAGTGATTAGGTTTTGATTCAGATAGAAAGCCATACCAGTGGTGCTCTTCCTGTCATCTGCATCTCCGGCCAAGTTGTTATCGGAGAAGCCAATCACCTCTGCATCTCCTTGGCTCTCTTGTACTCGAGCCCATATTCAAGTGTCCCCTTCAAGTACCTGAGAATTTGCTTCACGGCTTGATGGTGGAGGGTCGTCGGCCTCTCCATATACCTGCTCACAATCCCAATGGAGTAACTCAAGTCTGGGCGAGTGTGAGTTAGATACCTTAGACACCCGATGACACGCCTGTATTGAGTTGCATCAATGGGTGTCCCTCCTTCATCTTTGTTGAGCTGCAACTTAGCCTCCATAGGATACTTCGTTGCGTTACAATCCTCCATCCCGGATTGCTTCAATACTCTCTTAACATAGGCTGTTTGCTTCAAAGAAATGTGATCAGCTTGTTGATTTACCTCGATCCCAAGGTAATATGAGAGCAATCCAAGATCGCTCATGTCAAATTCTTGCATCATCTGTAGTTTGTAACTTCTCACCGCAGCTGGACTTGTTCCTGTGACAATGAGGTCGTCGACATATAACCTACGATCAGCACTCCATCTTCATTGCTTCTCGTGTAGACTGCTTGTTCTTGGGTGCACCTACTGAAACCAAGGTTCTTCAAGCAGTTATCAAGGCACAGGTTCCAAGCCCTGGTGCTTGTCGTAAGCCATAAAGAGCTTTGGACAAGCGATACACCTTGTCCTCTTGATTCTTGATGATGAATCCCTCGGGCTGAGCTACATACACTTCCTCCTTGAGATCTCCATTAAGAAATGCCGACTTCACGTCTAAGTGGTGTACTTGCCATCCTTGGTGAGCTGCAAGGGCGAGAATTAATCGAACAGTATCAAGTTTCGCGACCGGGGCAAATACCTCATCAAAGTCGACACCTTGTCTTTGTACATAGCCCTTCGCGACAAGCCTTGCTTTGTACTTGAGTATCTTCCCTCGTTGTCTCTCTTCACCTTGTAAACCCACTTGAGTCCGATAGGCTTGTGACCTGGTGGTAACTCAGTGAGTTCCCAGGTTTGGTTCTTCTCGATGGCTTCGAATTCAGCTTGCATTGCTTGACGCCATTCCCGTTCTAGAGCTGCGTCTTGATAGTTTGCCGGTTCTTCAGCCGACAAGTACAGCATGTCTGGGTAAGGTGACATTGCTGTAGTCTCTGCATAGATGTCAGCTAGAGATTTGGTTCTTCTTGGCTGATTTGATTGTGGTGTTGGTGCGGGCGTGTTGCTTGAAGTTGAGCCTTCAACTTCTGGTGTAGCAAGCTGACTTGACGCTGGTGATGTCCCGTGTGTCAATGGTGAGAGCGCGTCTCCTACGCTCTCAGCTGGATGCTCCTCTGATTTTCGTGGTGGCTGGGTTGCATTTTCCTCAACTGGAACTTGAATGGAGAACTCAACCCAGCTCATTGGATTAGCTCCGTTGGGCGTGCTCCAATCCCAACTTCCTGCTTCGTCGAACACGACGTCCCGACTGATATGGACTTTGCCACATTGAGGATCAAGGAGACGATGAGCCTTGCTACCTTCTTCCACACCAAGGTAGACTAGAGGGGTGCTGCGATCGTCTAACTTCGTGTGATAGGACCTGCAGCTTTCATGTGTGCAATACAACCAAACAACTTCAAGTGATTAACGTTTGGTTTCTTACCGTGCCAAGCTTCAAAGGGTGTCATCTCGTGGAGAGACTTCGTGGGCAATCTATTGAGCAAATAAACAGCATGTCTGACTGCTTCACCCCATAATATTGCAGGCACCTGCTTGCTCTTCATCAAGCTTCTCGTCGTGTCCATCACGGTCCTGTTCCGACGCTCTACCACCCCATTCTGTTGTGGCGTGTACGGGGCAGTAAAGTGTCGTTGAATTCCTTCAGCTTCACAATAATTAGTGAAGTCTCTGGACAAGAACTCTCCTCCGCGATCAGTTCTAAGTGTCTTCACCTTGCTATCACACTCATTCTCCACAAGTGATTTGAACTTCTTAAAAGAATTGAAAGCTTCACTCTTATCTTTTAACATGAACACCCACATCATCCTACTGAAATCATCCACGAGTAGGAGAAAGTATCTGTTACCTGCTGCAGTTGCGGGCGTAATAGGCCCACACAAGTCAGCATGGATGAGTTGCAGACGTCTCTCAGCCCTGTAGTTCGTCTGCTGAGGGAAAGGGAGTCGGGCTTGCTTGGCGACGAGGCAGCCTTCACACAATTGGTTTGGGTGTTCGATTTTAGGAAGTCCAATGGCCATCTTCTTATCTGCCATCAGTTTAAGCGCAAAGAAGTTGATGTGTCCCAGCCTTGCATGCCACAGCCAGGCTGGATCTTCAAGCTTGGACAACAGGCAAATAGGCTTGCAAGATTGAAGCACTATCTTGTATAGGCGGTTTGCAGATCTCCTGACCTTCATCAGCAACACCCCTTTTGTCGAACACCTTCAAATGGTCGTCGAACAGCTCCACCTTGCTCCATCCTCTGTCAATTGGCCAAGGCTTAGAATGTTACTTTTTAGTTTAGGGATGAAGTATACCTCGGAAAGTAGTCGTTGCTCCCCATTCTTGCATTGGAATAGGATCGAGCCTTTCCCCTCGATCTGCACTGTCGAGCCGTCACCAAACTTGACACGCCCTGTGACGCTCCGATCAAGTTCCTTGAATTTGTTTTGATGGCCCGTCATGTGATTACTCGCGCCATTGTCGAGATACCACATGTCTGAGTCGACTTGTGCTTCATCTGCAGCACGTAGATTGGGTACGATCTTTTCTTCGTTAAGCATGATCACCCCTGGAGACTCCTCCTGAGTCTCACCCAGAAGCAACGCGGCCTCTTCATCTTGTGCTCGAGCCAAGTTAGCTTCCTCGTCTCTGCGTCGGCTGTAACACTCCGACGCAAAGTGCCCAACTTTGTTGCAGTAATGACATCTGAACTTTGACTTGTTATGGTTGGTTGAATCACGACCTCCATCACCTTCTTGAGGGGCTGCGCTCTGGCCATCTCGACCTCCTCTTCCGCGCCCACGACCTCGACCGAGAGGATTGCCACGCCCTCGATTGGTCGAGTTGTTTGCTTGGTGTTCGATGAAGGTTCAGGCTGTCTATTCTTCTTCTTCTTTGCTTGCCACTCAGCGTGAGTCAGGAGAAGTTGGCTTCCGCTGCTTTCATCTCTCCCACGTATGCGCTCCTCGTAAGCTTTGAGGCGGCCAATGATCTCCTCCACTGGCATTTTTTCAACATCCGCGAATTGTTCAATCGCGGCTACTACCTGCAAAAATTTGTTAGGCATAGATACAAGTACCTTCTTGACGATCACGTCGTCGTCCATCTTCTCTCCAAGCCCTCGAATCTTGCTTGCCAGGGTTGTGAGTTTCCCTGTAAACTCATCGACGGACTCAGAATCCCTCATTCGTAGGGTCTCGAACTCGCTCTTCAGGGTCTGAATTCGCGCCTTCTTAACGCGATCAACCCCTTGGTACATCGTCTTCAAGCTTTCCCACGCCTCTTTGGATGTCTTGTACTTCGCCAACTGTAACAAGATCTCCTCTGGAACTGCTTGAAAGATGCATGCCAATGCTAGTTTATCATTCTTCTTGTCCACGGCCACGCCTGCCGCAGGTTCGACTGCCTCCCAAACTCCCTGAGCCTCCATGAAAACTTCCATTTTAATGGCCCAGGTGGAGTAGTTTGTCGGGGTTAGCATTGGGTAATGAAGAGTGATTCCGCCCTCCTTTGTTGCTGGTGTTGTCGAAGATGAGGACCCTGAAACCATCGCCATGGTGTTGAGACGAAGGTACTTGGGCATTAACCGGCAGCTCTGATACCAGATGTTGGTTTCGAGCAGCTCGAGACCTGCAAAGGATCGGCAGCAACAAACTGGAAACGAGAGGTAAACTAATTTTTGAGGGGAGAAGAAACTTCAGTGTTTTTTTTTTTTATTTTCCAATTCACTGTGAAACAAATACAGCTACTTGGCCTTTAAATAGCCTTCACAAACTCAACAAACTTAGGTAAAATGATGCTATCAAATCACAACCTCAACAAACTTAACTACGTTGATGCCATCAAATCACCACCTCAACAAACTTAACTAAGATGATACCATCAAATCACAACCTCAACAAACTTAACTAAAATGATACCATCAAATCACAACCTCAACAAACTTAACTAAGCGTAGCTGGATCGTGCCTTGATTATTGGCTCACAGTTCACCCACAGCAACACTTCCATCTTGAAGCTCTCAAACCTCACGGGTTGCGGCATCCACCCTGGCTGATATCTCGGTCAACCTTAGAGTCCCAGTCGAAGGAAGCCCACCGAGCCATATAGCCGTCAGTTGGAAGCACTCTGACGACGATGCCATTGTTGAGATTCAGCAGCTCTTCACGCTCCAACGCGGCCACGAAGCCAGGATCCCACTCAACTACTTGACTGGTAATGCCATCGGTGTCCATTGTATGCAGCTCTATTTCGCGATCACGCCCGTTGACAAGAACAAGGCCCAGTTGTTCCCCAACTCTTCCAAGCTGCAAATTGGTCGCTGGATAATCAAGAACCGCATCCTCCGTCCGCGGACCCTTGAAAATGATGGCCCATCAAAAGAAGACGTCGAAGCCTAACACCATTCCTGGCGTGTCGGTCAGCCAGAAGGCGTATTTGCCGCAAGAAACACCAGAGTTTGGCTTTATGTCGAAGCCCCAGGAGACGGCATGCTCATCAAGAGTGGAATGCCACCGCCCTGTGTTGGACGTGTAGACGTCGAAGGTGTAGTCGGCTGGATCCCTGCGGATGGCGCAGATGAGGTGGTAGCGAGAACGTTCGGGGATCGTGGCGAGGACGACGTGGGTGTTGTGAGGATGGTGTGGCCTCGGGGGTGGGGGCAGGACAGTAATGGCAATATTATCTGGAACGTTAACAGGGGGGTGGACGATGTGGTAGAGATTGGTGTTACTGTGCCGAAGGGCGAGGAGACCCCTGGAGGAAGAGCAGGCGATGAAGTTGTTGGCGGGGCCAGCACCTGGTATGCGGAAGAGAGGCAGATGGAGATTGCGAGGGAACCACCTGAACAATCTCATGTGGATGCCTTCGTTGAAGAAAATGCCGAATGTGGAATGGCCTGGGTGGTAGAGGTAGCCGTCGTCGGTATTGCCGTCCGCTGCCATTAGGGATGGTGGAGAGATTAATCAAGGTGGACTGAGGGGAGTTCTTTGGGAAGAAGAACAATTGTTTCTTTCTTGTTTCCTTCGAGTGGGAAACAACTAAATTTGAGGTTTAATTGGGGGAAATGTTGTAATCGACGAGGATATATACTTCTGCGGATCTAGATTCTTGATTCAATTTAGTCCAAGTAAATTGTGATCCGATGTTTGCTTGTTCAAGCTCAATGGATATATATTTTGCATTCCGGAATGGTTCGAGCCCAAATCCTTCTCACTTAAAATACCAACATCCAACATTCGAATACAAGATCCACTCCGTTAAAATTGATTTATATTATTTCAAGTATTTATAAACCAAAAAAAAAAAAAAAATCAATTGTTTTTAATATTGTTTACCCATCGATCAAGCGGCGCAAAATGAATAGCCGAAAATAATGAGTTGATAGATCTAAGTTTTTAGATATACAAATTCTCGATTCAGTCATTTAATCATGATCTAAACATTAAGAAAACCCTACAAACCAATTTCTTTTAGGTATCGAATGTTCTATACTGTTTACCAACTGACTATTTAGGCCGTTCTTTTTTCCTACTTGATACATGGGAAAAAAGTATTAAAAACACTTGATTTTTAGTTTATAAATACTTGAAATAATATAGATCAACTTCGATGAAGTGGACCTTATATTCGAATGTCGGATGTTAGTATTTGAGTGAAAGATTCACCCTCGACTCCTTTCGGAATGACACAAGTCTCTTTCTATATACATATATATATATATATATATATATATATATATAGAGAAAAATGGATATCAGCCGGCAGGCTGAGAGAACTTTCTCAGCCTGCGCTGACGTGGCTCAAATTGTCACGTCACTGAGTTGCGGCCCGCTTATCGAAAGAAGTTAAATTACCAAATACCCCTTATGAAAAGCTACTTTTTCGGTAAAAGACAGTGAATGATACTTTATTAAATCACGAAACTAATTTGAATGCTTCTTTAATTTTTTTTATCTGATTTGATATTTAATGATTTTTAATATAGTCGCAGTACTTTTGAGAACTGCTACCACGGTCGCAGTCTTTTCTAAGGACTGCTACCAAGGTCGCAGTCTTTTTTCTGAGGACTGCTACTAAGGTCGCAGTGTTTTTTATGAGAACTGCTACCACGGTCGCAGTCTTTTCTAAGGACTGCTACCAAGGTCGCAGTCTTTTTCTGAGGTCGCAGTGTTTTTTCTGAGGACTGCTACCAAGGTCGCAGTCTTTTTCTGAGGACTGCTACCAAGGTCGCAGTTTTTTCCGAGGACTGCTACCATGGTCGCAGTCTTTTTCTGAGGACTGCTACCAAGGTCGCAGTCTTTTTCTGAGGACTGCTACCATGGTCGCAGTCTTTTTCTGAGGACTGCTACCAAGGTCGGTAAAAAGTTGTGAGGAAGGGTATTTTCGGAAATTACAATGTTGAGGTGACTGGCATTAAATTGGGCGGGATTTTACAAGATTTTGTCCGCCAAAATTATTACAGATGTGGGGCGGTGATTTTGCCACGTCCGCCGGCTGAGAGAACTCTCTCAGCCTGCAGGCTGAGGTACAGTAACCCCATATATATATATACATATATATATATATATATACATACATATATATATATATATACATATATATATATATATACATATATATATATATATACACATATATATAGATATACATATAATATATATGGGGTTACTGTACCTCAGCCTGCAGGCTGAGAGAGTTTATCAGCCGGCGGGACGTGGCTGAATATATGCCACATAACGGCCGCAGGCTGTTGGCGCCAAAAAAATTAAAAAAATCCCGCCTAAACAATCGCGAAACAAATTGACAAAAATACCCCTTTTATATGACGACTGCGACTTCTAGCATTGAAAAGTCAAAAAACATTCCATAGTCGTAGACTTAATACAAAATAAAGAATACCGGAGGAAACATGCTATCGTATAGCAATGCGAGCTCCTTCCAAAAATTGTATACTCCATAGTCGCGGTACTGCGTTCATAGTCGCAGTACATGGTCGCATAATATATGTAAAAAAATAAATTTAATTGTTCATAGGAGTATCAGGCAAACATTCAGAAATATACGAAGGACAGTATTTGATGACTAACAGTTGACAATTTAAGGTCGCAGTTACTTAATCATTTATCAGTTCCCAATGCGACTATGGTCGCAATAATGAACTGTTTTGGAGTTCAAAGTAATTTAAAATTATAGTGTATTAACTTTTAAACTGTTTTGGATAACTGAACAGTCACCTAGGAAGTATACAATTTTTGAAAAGGTAGAAAATATATTTGAGAGATATTCACGTGGTCCGAGATCTTAAACCTTTTAGAATTTCGGGATTAAAATATATAAAGGGTCATGAGCAAAGAATTAAAAACATACTAAGTTATTTTTGCTCAAACTCGTTACTCTCACTGTTCGGAAAATAGATTCAAAAAATGTTTCACCACCGTCTTCACCGGAAAGAAGCCAATCATCTAATGATGATTGGATGTTTAGTTCTGAACCGATGTCTCGCTACGGGTCAGAATCTGAGCTTGATACAGACGACCCGTTCTGGGAGTTCATTGATGAACCAAAACACAAACATGAAGAGGAAGAAAGCGAAGAGGAGAATATCGCTGAAGAGGAGGAAGAGACGGAAAGCGATACAGAAGACGAAAGCATGACTCTTGACGACGAATCTGATTATGATGGTGATGACGAGGATTAGAAGTTTAAAAAATTGTATTTTGTATTTTTTTTAAATATATATAAATCTGTTTTTCTAAAGTTAATTGTGTGAATTACATTTTTTACTACTATGTCTTGTTTGAAATGCTGTACAATTGTTACAAAATTTCATTTTAAATATTTTACGCTAAACGAATATACTGCGACCATGGACGCAGTTAATAATTATATTACTTCACCCGTATAAATTTTTAAAATGAAAAAGTTGCGACTTTGGTCGTAGTTGCAGGACGCAAACTTAATAAATAAACTGCGACCTTGGTCGCAGTTGCTGGTCTTTAGTCTTAATCAACAACACTGCTACCTTGGTCGTAGTTGCTAACCGTAGTCTTAAAAAAATACAATGCGATCTTGGTCGCAGTTGCTGATTTTTGGACTTAATAAAATACACTGCGACCTTGGTCGCATTCGCTGGTCTTTATTTTTAATCAAGAACACTCTGACCTTGGTCGCAGTTGCTGGTCTTTAGTCTTAATCAACAACAACACTGCGATGAGATGACACGTCACCGCAGAAGTTGCTTAGTCGAAGTCTTTGGTCGCAGTGTCGACCCTGCTCGCAGTTGTTTCTGTTTGCAATGTAGTCTTATGCGACCTTGGTCGTAGTGTCGTCTCTGGTCCAAGTTGTTTTGTTTGTAATGCATGACTGCGACCAATGTCGTAGTTTATTAAAAAACAAAATTGATTTTTATTTATGTCCAGGCATTTATCTCCAGGCATGTGAAAATGATACAAAACGCTCTCTTATACAATAAGATTGAGTGTTACAATACAGTAGTACAAAGAAGACTAAACATAAAAAGAGCCCTTGTTGAATAAGAGCAGTGGTGTTATTGACGTCTGGTGGTAGCAGAATGAGTGTTACAATACAGCAGTACAAAAAAGACTAAACATCAAAAGAGCTCTTGTTGACTAAGAGCAGTGGTGTTATTGAGGTCTGGTGGCAGCAGAATCCTCCGATTCCACCTGACCCTCCAAACTGGCGGGATACGATCCTTCGTTGATGAACATCTCTTCCACCAGAAGGTTATCCAGTGCTACCCACCACTATATCCACCACATCTCCCGCCGCCATACCCACTCTGACCATCCCGTACCAGCAAGCTTGACTGGTGCATCAAGTCCGAGGAGATCTTGGTGAGGGTTAAGTCCTCGCTAGGGATCATGACTTCTTCCCTTGTGAACGATGAGGACCATGACTTCTTCCCATGTGGACGATGAGGTCTATGACTTCTTTGTAAGATCACCTAGAGGGGGGGTGAATAGGTGATGGCTATCTAATGGTCACTTAATGCCAAATAATGCGGAATTAAAACTAAGATGACCAAATAAATAACTTTTACCCTAAACACTATGTATAACACAAGAGTGTAGCCGAATTCCCTTTGCAGGGCTCTGGACTAAACCCCTCTTGATTCCCCTTGAATGGGTTGAGGTGCCGCGTTGGCTCTCTTGGTTGAATACAAGTGTTAGTCACAATCCCAAGCAATATATCAAAATGAGCACAAGGAATATATCATGCATATAAGATGAACACAATAAAATAACATGCAAGATATAACAAGAGACAAAGAGAGAGAGAGAATAGCAATCGCAAACACAAGGTATGTTTCGAGGTTCGAGCACACTTGCTCTACATCCCCGCCTTCGACACACGAAGGATTTCCAATATGCACGATCCCAACGGATCTCTCCTTGATGCCGCAACACCTACAAGCCCTCGGACTCCCAAGTCCCTTACACACCACAAGCCCACCGGCTCGTCGAGGCCGCACCTCGTACAAAAGTCCGCACCCGAACTTAAAACACCGCGAGCACACTAGCCCGCTTCCTCAAATACAAAGAAAGATCTTGGTGATCTAAACACTTGATCACCTAACAAAACTCTCACTACAACACTCCTATAGGATAGATATAACTATGGATGCTCAAGTGTAGTGTGAGAAATCAAGGAAGGAACTTTGGTGAAAAACTCAAAGAATCACTTAAACAATCTCTTGATAAAATCCCTTTTGATAGGAAATATTGGCACTATATTTGTGGAGAAAACTCTGCTAAAAGAATGGAAATAACTGGACAAAAGCTCTCCTAAAAACTTGGCTTCAAACAATGACAAAAACCCCAATTTATAGGCTGCCAGAAAACTAGCCGTTGGAATCTGTCAGTACTGCCGGTCGACCGGTCCGGTCGACCGCCAACGGTCAAGAATCCGACCGTTGGAGCCTCCGGTCGACCGGCCTGGTCGACCGAGCACCTGGAGCAGAGAATTACTTCTCTGTCGGTCGACCGGTGCGGTCGACCGGGATTTCCAGAGAGCAGACTCTCTGAAGCGGTCGACCGGCACGGTCGACCGTTTCTCCAGTGCACACAGGCGTGCACGTCTGTGCACGTCCGGTCGACCGTGGGTCGACCGGCCCTTGGTGCGGTCGACCGCCCGGTCGACCGGACCAGCCTGTCAGGCCAGTTCTGGTCTGGAAAACTGGTATAAAAATCTTTTTATAAAATCCCAAAAATACATATAAATTCTACAAAAAATAGTTTTATGATATAGAACATGCTTGCACAAAATCAAGGCATGTTATTAAGATTTGACTATTTTTGTAACTTGGAAATATTGGCTCATAATAAAAACTGTTTTTCTAAAATAACATGTTTTTCCAAATTTTCATCAAATACAAAAACAAGATATACTTTAAAGCATAGTGTGTCTGGATATGATCCACTACACGATTAAGATGTAATATCTAGTTTTTGACAATAGGCTCTAAGCATGATTTTGGATATAAGATATGTAAACTTGAAATACCAAGAACCAAATAGAATTTTGTCACAATGAAAATCTTTTCTTAACAAGAAAATCTTTTATGAAATGAAATTTTTTATCATGAAAACAATTCTATCAAGAGTGCGTGTGTGATATGACTTGAGCAATCCACCAACTATTCTATCCTTTACATTTTAACTAAAACAAAAACAAAATCTTATACCTAGACACAAGTCTTCATCTTCTTGAAGTCTTCCCTTGAAGTCTTCTCATCTTCTTTACTTGGTCCACATGCAATCCACCGAGCTCATCTCTAGATGTGGTCTTGATGCATAGGCTCGTGAATCGACCGGTGCTAGCTTCCAACTTGACATTTTATCCTTTGTTGAAGCTCCACACCTACTAAGATCTTGATAAGGAATCTGTCACTAATTAAACACAAGATCATTAGTAAACATAACTTCATGAGTTGATCATCATCAAAACTAGGGTGATAGGCCTTTGGGCCAACAATCTCCCCCTTTTTGATGATGACAAAACTCATGGAGTTATATATGCATGGATTAAAGTAAAGCTTCAAAGAAGCTCCCCCTTAACTCATGCATATCAAATAAATGATAAAGATATGACAATGAAGCACATGACATGTATGCAAATGAATGGAGATAACACAAAAACAAATCTTTTCTCCTATTATTTGCAAACTAAAAATATATATGCATAAATACAAATCTTATACAACCTTAAGTAAGGAAGACAAATACTTCTCCTCCTTAAGTAAGGAAATCATGCATATATCACAAATACTTCTCCCCCTTTTTGTCAATCATCAACAAAGGGTTCAAAGTAAAAGCAAATCAAAAACAAATTTTTCTCCCCCTTTTGTTAAAACAAAAAGATCAAGAAGGGGTAATACAAAGTAATCGATAAAGATTTATATGCTATATAAATTCATAAAGAGGAAGACGTTAAGTTAGCTTCCCTACAATGTGTATTGCATGAAAGAGGGATGTGAAGCCCTAATTCACACAACACAACTATGTAATGCATAGAAGGAGATGTGAAGCTCCCCCTACACACGTATATCATATAAAGAAGAGATGTCAAGCTCCTCAATTTATAATATACTCAACATGAATCTATATGTAAGAGAGATGTTAAGCTCTCCTTGCATATAGGAAATACAAAACAAAACATTTTTAATTTTTTTCTTTATCAAAACAAAATTTTGAACTTTTCTCAATAAAACAAATTTTGAACCAATCATAATTTATAATTTTGATACCAATAGAAAATAGCACTTGAAGATGTGTGATATCAAGTTATCATTACAAAATCTTTATTGTTTCAAACATATTGATATCAATTGTAATTATATAGCAAATTTGAAGTTGAAGCATATAGATACCAAATGAAAAATCTAAAATAAAATCTTTTTATTTTCCATAAGCTTATGCATAGTTAATATAAGGTGTTAACTTAACTTCGCATAAACTTTTGTGCTTTAAGAATGTAAATCAATTGTAAAGCAAGCACATGAAAATCATATATATGTATGTGAATAGATAAGACCAATTTGAAAATTAGGGCATACATATATAGGAACCAAAATGTGAGTAATATACCAATTGTAAAATTAACACTGTAAATCATGTATATACTCATAACAAAAAATTGGTAGGTTAAAAGATAATTATGTCTAAGCACTACCAAATTTGAAGAATAAATAACTAGTTATAAATAATTTTTGAAAAACTAGTTAAAGATCCTTCAAAAAAAAAAACATGAAATCATATGTTATTCATGAATTATACTAAATACATACAAGTTTAAGCACTCATAGTCCATAAAGCTCAAAAATTATCTTTTATCATAAAAGATGAGTGTTCAAAGGTTATGTAAATGGTATTTTCATGAAATAGAAAGTGAAGCATGAATCTCATGACATCTTATTTTTCATCTTAAAACAAATCATATATTTTTCATAAAGCATTGCTAAATACATAAGATTTAATCACTCATGGTCTATAAAGCTCAAAATATTTTGTATCATAAAGATGAGTGTTCAAAAGATCATGTAAATAGCATTCTTATGAAAATAGTCATTCAGCTCAAAAAGATCATAAATCACATTTTGTTTTACACATGTTTTAATCTTTAATACAAATCAAAAAACATGAAAATTATTTTTTTATTATTTATTTAAAATACTAATCTTCATGGTATATGTATGATTTATCCAATTCTAACAATATGCATACATATCCCAAATATGAAAAGAGTCCAAATATATATTGCATGAAGGCAAATGACTCAAGGGTATACATGTATATTTATTAGATTTGAATTAAACACACATATACATGAAGTAAGATCAAAGATAGGCATAACAAGTATAAATGACCGAATCATCAAAACTAGCCTATACACATGCATATAGTGGATACAAATGAGCATGAAGTTCAAATATGTATGAGTCAATTGTAGTTCACTATTCATATATGTATAAATGCAAGTTTTGACACATTCTACATTTAAGCATGTAAATGCCACATGAAGCACCAAAAAAATATGAACAAGCTACATGAAATTAAAAGCATGTGCATAATGAAATAGGAGTTTAGAAATCGTTTACCAACTCCAAAGCTCCTAGCATGGTGGTTGACCCACCAAAATTCCTTGATAGCGGTGCTCCAAGTATGTGTCATTTTAGTTCAAATGCACTCACCATCAAGGCACTAAATCTCTCACGTTTTGAGAGATTCCTCACCTACATCAAATACACAAGGTGGGGATTTTGGTACCCATATTTTCTTGGGTCCTATGGGGTTAGTCTTGTAAGGAACCCAAGCATTTTTATTTTTATCAAAAATAAGAACATTTAACCTTTCATAACAAAATTTTGCTAAATGGCCTTTGCGGCCACAATGTGTACATGTGTACACCTTAGCATACTTATGAGTGGGAGTGTGAGCATGATGTGCATCATAAGCATATGCATGATGTGAATGTGCATGAGTATGAGGAACTTGTTTCTTTTGAAGCAAGGATTCCAATCTAGTATGATTGAATGCACATGAGCTCAAATTAGAGCTCAAATTATCAAATTTATTTTTCAAATTTTTAATCTCATTTTGATCAATGTGTGCATGAGAAGCATGATGAGATATATGAACAATTTTCTTTTTCTTTTTACAAACATTTTCCTTTTCTTTTTCACAAATTTTTCTTTTTAAAGATTTATTTTCTTGAAAAAAAACTTCTTTTGTTTTTCCACCAAATCAATCTTATTTTTCAAAATAGTGTCCCTTCACATAAATCATTCAATTTTGTAAGCAAGGAAACATTCTCATTTTTAAATCTTTGTTTTTTTTTTCTAAGCATGCCATTTTATTTCTAATGAGTCTTTTTTATTAATCATGGCATCAAAATTCTTTTTCAAATTGTTGTTGTCCTTTTCTAAACATGCAATGTTAGATTTAAAAAGAATCTTGTTCTATATGCATGCAAGGAATTTTCTTTTTCAAATTTTTATTTTCCTTTTTAATCATGTCATATTTCTCAAGAATTGTTTGGCAAAATGAAGTGAGCTCATCATATGACATGTCCTCATCATCGGATTCGGAGTTTACCTCAAGGGGGTTATCCCCTTGGACCATATAGCATACGTTAGAGATGTCGCTTCCAACGTCCGAATCGCTCCCCGCATAGTATAGGTCCTTTTCGCCAAGGGAGGTGATGATGTCCAAGCTACAAAAGCCGATTCAACATTAGAAACCCTAGATAAATAATCATCATTTAGGGTTGACTTAATAGCATGAAGGGCTTTTGCATTAGCCTCAATGTTCTTACCATTTAAGCAATATTCTTTATTAATTGTGGCAAGATATACACTAAGGCCAAGTCCTTTGAGGAAAAAGACATCTTAACCTTCCAAATTTGGATGTTAAGAATGTCAAAGGTGGGTGGTGACATGAAGTCCATAGTGTGTGTACAAATCTTGTGATTAGCCTAAAAGAGGATCTTTAACTCTTAGGTTGTTAGACCCAATATCAAGAGCACTAGCTCTGATACCAATTGTAAGATCACCTAGAGGGGGGGTGAATAGGTGATGGCTAATCTAATGGTCACTTAATGCCAAATAATGCGGAATTAAAACTAAGATGACCAAATAAATAACTTTTACCCTAAACACTATGTATAACACAAGAGTGTAGCCGAATTCCCTTTGCAGGGCTCTGGACTAAAACCCTCTTGATTCCCCTTGAATGGGTTGAGGTGCCGCGTTGGCTCTCTTGGTTGAATACAAGTGTTAGTCACAATCCCAAGCAATATATCAAAATGAGCACAAGGATATATCATGCATATAGATGAACACAATAAATAACATGCAAGATATAACAAGAGACAAAGAGAGAGAGAGAATAGCAATCGCAAACACAAGGTATGTTTCGAGGTTCGAGCACACTTGCTCTACATCCCGCCTTCGACACACGAAGGATTTCCACTATGCACGATCCCAACGGATCTCTCCTTGGTGCCGCAACACCTACAAGCCCTCGGACTCCCAAGTCCCTTACACACCACAAGCCCACCGGCTCGTCGAGGCCGCACCTCGTACAACAAGTCCGCACCCGAACTCAAAACACCGCAAGCACACTAGCCCGCTTCCTCAAATACAAAGAAAGATCTTGGTGATCTAAACACTTGATCACCTAACAAAACTCTCACTACAACACTCCTATAGGATAGATATAACTATGGATGCTCAAGTGTAGTGTGAGAAATCAAGGAAGGACTTTGGTGAAAAACTCAAAGAATCACTTAAACAATCTCTTGATAAAATCCCTTTTGACAGGAAATATTGGCACTATATTTGTGGAGAAAACTCTGCTAAAAGAATGGAAATAACTGGACAAAAGCTCTCCTAAAAACTTGGCTTCAAACAATGACAAAAACCCCAATTTATAGGCTGCCAGAAAACTAACCGTTGGAATCTGTCAGTACTGCCGGTCGACCGGTCCGGTCGACCGCAACGGTCAAGAATCCGACCGTTGGAGCCTCCGGTCGACCGGCCTGGTCGACCGAGCACCTGGAGCAGAGAATTACTTCTCTGTCGGTCGACCGGTGCGGTCGACCGGGATTTCCAGAGAGCAGACTCTCTGAAGCAGTTGACCGGCACGGTCGACCGTTCTCCAGTGCACACAGGCGTGCACGTCTGTGCACGTCCGGTCGACCGTGGGTCGACCGGCCCTTGGTGCGGTCGACCGCCCGGTCGACTGGACCAGCCTGTCAGGCCAGTTCTGGTCTGGAAAACTGGTATAAAAAATCTTTTATAAAATCCCAAAAATACATATAATTCTACAAAAATAGTTTTATGATATAGAAACATGCTTGCACAAAATCAAGGCATGTTATTAAAGATTTGACTATTTTTGTAACTTGGAAATATTGGCTCATAATAAAAACTGTTTTTCTAAAACAACATGTTTTTCCAAATTTTCATCAAATACAAAACAAGATATACTTTAAAGCATAGTGTGTCTGGATATGATCCACTACACGATTAAGATGTAATATCTAGTTTTTGACAATAGGCTCTAAGCATGTTTTGGATATAAGATATGTAAACTTGAAATACCAAGAACCAAATAGAATTTTGTCACAATAAAAATCTTTTCTTAACAAGAAAATCTTTTATGAAATGAAATTTTTTATCATGAAAACAATTCTATCAAGAGTGTGTGTGTGATATGACTTGAACAATCCACCAACTATTCTATCCTTTACATTTTAACTAAAACAAAAACAAAATCTTATACCTAGACACAAGTCTTCATCTTCTTGAAGTCTTCCCTTGAAGTCTTCTCATCTTCTTGACTTGGTCCACATGCAATCCACCGAGCTCATCTCTAGATGTGGTCTTGATGCATAGGCTCGTGAATCGACCGGTGCTAGCTTCCAACTTGACATTTTATCCTTTGTTGAAGCTCCACACCTACTAAGATCTTGATAAGGAATCTGTCACTAATTAAACACAAGATCATTAGTAAACATAACTTCATGAGTTGATCATCATCAAAACTAGGGTGATATGCCTTTGGGCTAACAATCTCCCCCTTTTGATGATGACAAAACTCATGGAGTTATATATGCATGGATAAAGTAAAGCTTCAAAGAAGCTCCCCCTTAACTCATGCATATCAAATAAATGATAAAGATATGACAATGAAGTACATGACATGTATGCAAATGAATGGAGATAACACAAAAACAAATCTTTTTCTCCTATTATTTGCAAACCAAAATATATATGCATAAATACAAATCTTATAAACCTTAAGTAAGGAAGACAAATACTTCTCCTCCTTAAGTAAGGAAATCATGCATATATCACAAATACTTCTCCCCTTTTTGTCAATCATCAACAAAGGGTTCAAAGTAAAAGCAAATCAAAACAATTTTTCTCCCCCTTTTTGTTAAAAACAAAAAGATCAAGAAGGGGTAATACAAAGCAATCGATAAAGATTTATATGCTATATAAATTCATAAAGAGGAAGACGTTAAGTTAGCTTCCCTACAATGTGTATTGCATGAAGAGGGATGTGAAGCCCTAATTCACACAACACAACTATGTAATGCATAGAAGGAGATGTGAAGCTCCCCCCTACACACGTATATCATATAAAGAAGAGATGTCAAGCTCCTCAATTTATAATATACTCAACATGAATCTATATGTAAGAGAGATGTTAAGCTCTCCTTGCATATAGGAAATACAAAACAAAACATTTTTAATTTTTTCTTTATCAAAACAAAATTTTGAACTTTTCTCAATAAAACAAATTTTGAACCAATCATAATTTGTAATTTTGATACCAATAGAAAATAGCACTTGAAGATGTGTGATATCAAGTTATCATTGCAAAATCTTTTATTGTTTCAAAATATTGATATCAATTGTAATTATATAGCAAATTTGAAGTTGAAGCATATAGATACCAAATGAAAAATCTAAAATAAAATCTTTTTATTTTCCATAAGCTTATGCATAGTAATATAAGGTGTTAACTTAACTTCGCATAAACTTTTGTGCTTTAAGAATGTAAATCAATTGTAAAGCAAGCACATGAAACATATATATGTATGTTGAATAGATAAGACCAATTTGAAAATTAGGGCATACATATATAGGAACCAAAATGTGAGTAATATACCAATTGTAAAATTAAACACTGTAAATCATGTATATACCATAACCAAAAATTGGTAGGTTTAAAAGATAGTTATGTCTAAGCACTACCAAATTTGAAGAATAAATAACTAGTTATAAATAATTTTTGAAAAACTAGTTAAAGATCCTTCAAAAAAAAACATGAAATCATATGTTATTCATGAATTATACTAAATACATACAAGTTTAAGCACTCATAGTCCATAAAACTCAAAAATTATCTTTTATCATAAAAGATGAGTGTTCAAAGGTTATGTAAATGGTATTTTCATGAAAATAGAAAGTGAAGCATGAATCTCATGAAAAATATATTTTCATCTTAAAACAAATCATATATTTTTCATAAAGCATTGCTAAATACATAAAGATTTAATCACTCATGGTCTATAAAGCTCAAAATATTTTGTATCATAAAGATGAGTGTTCAAAAAGATCATGTAAATAGCATTTATGAAAATAGTCATTCAAGCTCAAAAAAGATCATAAATCACATTTAGTTTTACACATGTTTTAATCTTTAATACAAATCAAAAACATGAAAAATCATTTTTTTATTATTTATTTAAAATACTAATTTTCATGGTATATGTATGATTTATCCAATTCTAACAAATATGCATACATATCCCAAATATGAAAAGAGTCCAATATATATTGCATGAAGGCAATGACTCAAGGGTATACATGTATATTTATTAGATTTGAATTAAACACACATATACATGACGTAAGATCAAAGATAGGCATAACAAGTATAAATGACCGAATCATCAAAACTAGCCTATACACATGCATATAGTGGATACAAATGAGCATGAAGTTCAAATATGTATGAGTCAATTGTAGTTCACTATTCATATATGTATAAATGCAGTTTTGACACATTCTACATTTAAGCATGTAAATGCCACATGAAGCACCAAAAAAAATATGAACATGCTACATGAAATAAAAGCATGTGCATAAATGAAATAGGAGTTTAGAAATCGTTACCAACTCCAAAGCTCCTAGCATGGTGGTTGACCCACCAAAATTCCTTGATAGCGGTGCTCCAAGTATGTGTCATTTTAGTTCAAATGCACCCACCATCAAGGCACCAAATCTCTCACGTTTTGAGAGATTCCTCACCTACATCAAATACACAAGGTGGGGATTTTGGTACCCATATTTTCTTGGGTCCTATGGGGTTAGTCTTGTAAGGAACCCAAGCATTTTATTTTTATCAAAAATAAGAACATTTAACTTTCATAACAAAATTTGCTAAATGGCCTTTGCGGCCACAATGTGTACATGTGTACCTTAGCATACTTATGAGTGGGAGTGTGAGCATGATGTGCATCATAAGCATATGCATGATGTGAATGTGCATGAGTATGAGGAACTTGTTTCTTTTGAAGCAAGGATTCAATCTAGTATGATTGAATGCACATGAGCTCAAATTAGAGCTCAAATTATCAATTTTATTTTTCAAATTTTTAATCTCATTTTGATCAATGTGTGCATGAGAAGCATGATGAGATATATGAACATTTTCTTTTCTTTTACACAACATTTTTCTTTTCTTTTTCACAAATTTTTCTTTTAAAGATTATTTTCTTGAAAAACAACTTCTTTTTGTTTTTCTACCAAATCAATCTTATTTTCAAAAATAGTGTTCCCTCACATAAATCATTCAATTTTGTAAGCAAGGAAACATTCTCATTTTTTTAAATCTTTGTTTTCTTTTTCTAAGCATGCCATTTTATTTTCTAATGAATCTTTTTCATTAATCATGGCATCAAAATTCTTTTTCAAATTGTTGTTGTCCTTTTCTAAACATGCAATGTTAGATTTAAAAGAACTTGTTCTATATGCATGCAAGAAATTCTTTTTCAAATTTTTATTTTCCTTTTTAATCATGTCATATTTCTCAAGAATTGTTTGGCAAAATGAAGTGAGCTCATCATATGACATGTCCTCATCATCGGATTCGGATTTACCTCAAGGGGGTTATCCCCTTGGACCATATAGCATACGTTGGAGATGTCGCTTCCAACGTCCGAATCGCTCCCCGCATAGTATAGGTCCTTTTCGCCAAGGGAGGTGATGATGTTCCAAACTACAAAAGCCGATTCAACATTAGAAACCCTAGATAAATAATCATCATTTAGTGTTGACTTAATAGCATGAAGGGCTTTTGCATTAGCCTCAATGTTCTTACATTTAAGCAATATTCTTTATTAATTGTGGCAAGATATACACTAAGGCCAAGTCCTTTGAGGAACAAAGACATCTAACCTTCCAAATTTGGATGTTAAGAATGTCAAAGGTGGGTGGTGACATGAAGTCCATAGTGTGTGTACAAATCTTGTGATTAGCTAAAAGAGGATCTTTAACTCTTAGGTTGTTAGACCCAATATCAAGAGCACTAGCTCTGATACCAATTGTAAGATCACCTAGAGGGGGTGAATAGGTGATGGCTAATCTAATGGTCACTTAATGCCCAAATAATGCGGAATTAAAAACTAAGATGACCAATAAATAACTTTTACCCTAAACACTATGTATAACACAAGAGTGTAGCCGAATTTCCTTTGCAGGGCTCTGAACTAAAACCCTCTTGATCCCCTTGAATGGGTTGAGGTGCCGCGTTGGCTCTCTTGGTTGAATACAAGTGTTAGTCATAATCCCAAGCAATATATCAAAATGAGCACAAGGAATATATCATGCATATAAGATGAACACAATAAATAACATGCAAATATAACAAGAGACAAAGAGAGAGAGAGAATAGCAATCGCAAACACAAGGGTATGTTTCGAGGTTCGAGCACACTTGCTTACATCCCCCGCCTTCGACACACGAAGGATTTCCACTATGCACGATCCCAACGGATCTCTCCTTGGTGCCGCAACACCTACAAGCCCTCGGACTCCCAAGTCCCTTACACACCACAAGCCCACCGGCTCGTCGAGGCCGCACCTCGTACAACAAGTCCGCACCCGAACTCAAAACACCGCGAGCACACTAGCCCGCTTCCTCAAATACAAAGAAAGATCTTGGTGATCTAAACACTTGATCACCTAACAAAACTCTCACTACAAACTCCTATAGGATAGATATAACTATGGATGCTCAAGTGTAGTGTGAGAAATCAAGGAAGGAACTTTGGTGAAAAACTCAAAGAATCACTTAAACAATCTCTTGATAAAATCCTTTTGATAGGAAATATTGGCACTATATTTGTGGAGAAAACTCTGCTAAAAGAATGGAAATACTGGACAAAAGCTCTCCTAAAAACTTGGCTTCAAACAATGACAAAAACCCCAATTTATAGGCTGCCAGAAAAACTAGCCGTTGGAATCTGTCAGTACTGCCGGTCGACCGTTCCGGTCGACCGCCAACGGTCAAGAATCTGACCGTTGGAGCCTCCCGGTCGACCGGCCTGGTCGACCGAGCACCTGGAGCAGAGATTACTTCTCTGTCGGTCGACCGGTGCGGTCAACCGGGGATTTCCAGAGAGCAGACTCTCTGAAGCGGTCGACCGGCACGGTCGACCGTTCTCCAGTGCACACAGGCGTGCACGTCTGTGCACGTCCGGTCGACCGTGGGTCGACCGGCCCTTGGGGCGGTCGACCGCCCGGTCGACCGGACCAGCCTGTCAGGCCAGTTCTGGTCTGAAAAACTGGTATAAAAATCTTTTATAAAATCCCAAAAATACATATAAATTCTACAAAAAATAGTTTTATGATATAGTAACATGCTTGCACAAATCAAGGCATGTTATTAAAGATTTGACTATTTTGTAACTTGGAAATATTGACTCATAATAAAACACTGTTTTCTAAAATAACATGTTTTTCCAAATTTTCATCAAATACAAAAACAAGATATACTTTAAAGCATAGTGTGTCTGGATATGATCCACTACACGATTAAGATGTAATATCTAGTTTTTGACAATAGGCTCTAAGCATGGTTTGGATATAAGATATGTAAACTTGAAATACCAAGAACCAAATAGAATTTTGTCACAATGAAAATCTTTTCTTAACAAGAAAATCTTTTATGAAATGAAATTTTTTATCATGAAAACAATTCTATCAAGAGTGTGTGTGTGATATGACTTGAGCAATCCACCAACTATTCTATCCTTTACATTTTAACTAAAACAAAAACAAAATCTATACCTAGACACAAGTCTTCATCTTCTTGAAGTCTTCCCTTGAAGTCTTCTCATCTTCTTGACTTGGTCCACATGCAATCCACCGAGCTCATCTCTAGATGTGGTCTTGATGCATAGGCTCGTGAATCGACCGGTGCTAGCTTCCAACTTGACATTTATCCTTTGTTGAAGCTCCACACCTACTAAGATCTTGATAAGGAATCTGTCACTAATTAAAACACAAGATCATTAGTAAACATAACTTCATGAGTTGATCATCATCAAAACTAGGGTGATAGGC
>JAVJIF010027289.1:0-65624 GCA_038442645.1 Agave tequilana | reverse complement strand
TTTGAATTGTCCTGCCAGTTGACGTTTGTAAACATATTCTTTACTAGTCATTTAGTGTGGTTTCATTATGTTCTCGTTAATTAAAGCGGGTGGACTTCCCAATTTCACTAAAAAAAAAAAAAAACACACACACACAAGTACATGCAGAATATATGATCACTCAGAAAACGCTGTAGCTGTTTGCTCTCATTCCACCAAAGTATCACTAGACAGAAAACTAAACATGAACACATCTCTACTCTCCCCTTTAAACCTCACGAACTTCCTCAACAAACCCTCTCTCTTAAAGCCAGCCTTCTCAAAACCCGACAGACGCCACATTCCCAGTCTCCACCGTCGCCTCGAGCCTCTCCAGCTCGGCCACTCCTTAAACACTCCCCCACCGCCATCTTTATCGCTGCCGACGCAATTCCCCGGCCCCAGGATCATACCGTATGCAGTACCCAAACGACGCCTTTCGGCCGTCTTCACCCGGCGCCGGCCAGGCAGAGACGGTTCCCACAGCGCGGTCGTCGATGCAGATTGCGCGGCACCAGGGATGGTTCTTGATGTAGGTGTTGATGTAGTCCGTGGCTGCTTCTTTGGTCGTGCAGACAGTGCGTCGGAGGAACCGCATTACTCGGTCATCGGATTCCCAAGCCAAGAAGTCGTCGGCGTCGGAGCATCGGAAGAGGCGGAGGGTGATCTTGGCCTCTGGGACCTTCTCCATGCTTGAGTCAAGAAGATTTGTGAGTAGCGGGGAGTTGAGGTAATTAGGATTAAGATATATATTAGTGAGGGGATTAATTTTTGGGGCATGATAATGACTGTTTTATGAGTTTTTGGGTTAGGGATCAGCACACCACACTTGACTCAAGGGGGCGAAGCTGAGTTTATTATGGCAGCCAAGATTGACTCTCAAACTAATTTGGGTGGAATCAAATCTGGGATTTATTTGTTGCTTGAGAAGCAAGGTTCTGATATTCGATGACGTAATGAGATTGGAAAAATGCTATGGGACGAATGCGATGAAAAATACCCTAAATACACACATGGTTTGCACATGCCGATAAATGGGACTCGAGTTAATGTAAGTAAAGTTTATGATGGTTAATGTAATTAAATAAGTTTATTCTAATTTACTTTGTCACTGCAAAAATTAGGGTTTTAGTTTGATTGTTATTTCAGATTTGGTTACAAGTATTCTCAAAAAACCGTTCAACCTGGACCCAGATACCCCTACCCGTGGATTAAGAAAATAGGGAGCATTTATGGAAATTTACTTTGGAATTTTAGATTCGCATGCGAATCATGATGTTTGACATGAACTTTACCCAATAATATTCTCAAAATATTGAACTCTAATATGATCAAATTCTCATTCATGAAAAATAACTCACTGTGGAAAGTGCGTGTTCTATGTGTTAGATCTAATTTATTCCATACAAGATCTACATATACTGTAAGCCTCTTTATCATGATCAAAAGGAAGGAGGGTTTTAGGCATACCTGATTCCATCACGAAGAGGATGCCGAAGGTTGCACGATCTCGAGGACGCCGGGTTGAGGGAGAGGATTCTTCTCTCCAGCCACCAAGTTCTCTTATTTATTCTTAGAGGAGATGAGAGGCCTCCAAGAGAGAGATGGTTATTGTTGTTGTTGTGGTGGAGAGGGAACCCTACTCATGCATGGTATAAGCATCAAGAAACCCTAGTTCAACTCATCATAGATCTAGACCCTTGATTTATAACACGAGTTTCACACGTGTGATGAGTCCCACATTCTAATTTAAATACACTCATGGCTAAGTGTAATTGAAAACGTGTCTAGACCCAAACCATTTAGGTTTGATCAATTCTTTATTGGGTCAAACAACATAGGTTAAGTGTGCGCGTGCAAATATCCAATTGACTTGATTAGGCCCAAAATAAATTAGACTTTAAAACATAATAAGTCTAAAATCTCCCACTTGGGCCAAGCAAGCATACTGAATAGATATTATGCATAACTTTATGACGTCAAAACTTTAATCGCCGACAAACCACGTTTCAAAACAATCTGGTCCATTAAGAGTCCTGCCACCGAACATGGCGATCGTTACCTTCTGTATAATCGAGGTAGGACCTTCCACATCACAAGTTTCAGAACCCCTAACGACATAAATCAAATGTGGACGTGTGGCATAGAAATGTCCTTTGATCAAATAAGGTACAATTCCAACTGGTTTTCACTTTAGACTCCAACGAGTCTAGCCTTATGACTCCAACGAGTCTAACTTTATGACTCTAACGAGTCAACTGCTAATTCAACAAACTCAAATGCGCAAAAGTAAACTTTAAGAAAAGCAGTTATAAATGTATCAGAATCAACAAATATCCATAAAGTGCACTTAGAAATAATGTCTGTTACATAAAATTATCCACTCCCACAAAATCAGGATATCATAATGACTAGTCATCCCCATGAGCAATATGCTCTAAGAATATTAAGGTGAAAGTCCTTTAATGAGTGAATCTGTAATGTTAAGAATAGTGTCATCACTATCAACAGACAAAATATGATTCCGAACTTTATCATTGATGACAAAAAACTTAATGTCGATATGCTTCGGCTTTACTGAACTCTTGTCACTATTGTAGTAGAGCTCTATAGCTCTTATTATCACAGTGTAGCTATAATGGCCTCTCGACTAAATCCACCATTCCTATAATAAGGAAAATATAACATGAAATGGACTTCCTATTATCGATACATACAGCATAATCTGAATCTGTGTATCCGATCAGCTGCAACTGATCAGATTTCATGTAGTCTTCTATTGATATCACATTACCTTCTTGACAGTCTTCCAGAGATCAATCCCATGATTGATCAAGTTTTGTCAAGTTCTCAATGGTATATGCTATTCTGGATGGGTACAAACTTGAGCACACATCAGACATCCAACCGCCAATGCATATGGAATGTCTTTCATTTGCTCTTTTCGTAGATCATTCTTGGGACATTAGAGTAGACTTAACTTATCTCCCTTAGTGACAGGCGCATCACCAAAGAGCAATTCTTCATGCCATATCTATCTAGCACTTTATCGATATAGGCCTTTTGTGATAAACCTAATATTCCACGTGTCCTGTCACGTTGAATCTGGATGCCTATCACAAAAGAAGCGTCTCCAAGATCTTTCATCTCAAAATTCTTTGAGAGAAAACTCTTGGTCTCAAGTAGAAGATCTATATCGTTACTTTTAATAGAATGTCATCCACATATAGTACAAGAAATATAAATCTACTCCCTTTAAATTTATGGTAAATACATTGATCAACTATATTTTCCTTAAAATCAAAGTCGGATATTACTTGATCAAATTTCAAATACTATTAACGGGACGCTTGCTTTAAACCATAAAGAATTTCTTTATTTGCAAACCAAATATTATGAAACTTTCACTTTAAAACTTTATGGTTGCACCATATAGATTTCCTTCTTAATGCTACCATTAAGAAAGGCAATCTTAACATCATTTGGTATAACTCCATTTCAAAGTGAACCACGAGTGCCATAATAATCTTAAAAGAATGCTTCATGAAAACTAGGGAGAAAGTCTCCTTATAATCAATGCCCTTTCTTTGAGTGAATCCCTTTGTGACAAGATGTGCCTTATACCTTTTGACATTACCTTTCGAATCCCGCTTGGTTTTGAATACTCATTTGCAACCAATCGGTTCTTTCCTTCAGGCAACTCTACTAAATCCCAAACATCATTGTCCTCATGGATTTTAACTCATTTTTCATAACATTTGACCACTTAGTGGAGTGAATGTTGAGTTGGCCTCATTCAAGGATGTGGGGTCATCCCTAGCCTTATGTCAAACTCATGCTATTGGAGATAAACTATATATAGTCATTTGCAATGACTGATCTCCTCTCTCTAGTTGATCTCCTAGGCACTTGTGGTTGAGAATTTTCAGTTTCTACCTTACCAACATGATCTACTTCAGGATGAACTGTATATGTATCTATAAGGATGCAACTTTATTTCATCTTGAAGTCGAACAACTACTTTATCATTTGGAATAATTGTCATGGGTATAACATATGTCCTTTCTTAAATATGAAATCTTTATGTAGTTGACTCCCACTGTTCTGAATATTCTCAAAAAAAATTTAGCAATCCGTCTTTATGTTCTTAGTGGAGGGACAATAAAACTTAAAGGCTTTATACCTCTCAGAATACCCTACGAATAAACAGTTAACTGTCCTTGAGTCCAACTTCTTCTCATATGGTATATATGACCGAGCTTCCACTGGACAACCCCAAACATATAGATGCCTAATACTGAGAGATTTCCCTGTCCGTAACTCATACGAGATTTTAGTTACTGTTTTGCAAGGTATTCTATTAAGGAGGTGACAACCATTTTTAAGGCTTCACTATATAATGATTATGGTAGAATAGTGTGAGCTATCATACTCCCAACCATATCCTTTAATGTGTAATTTTATCTCTCAGCAATACCATTTTGACGAGGTGTCCCTGATATGGTGTACTAAGCGATAATATCACTCTTTCAGAAATTGACAAATGGTTTTGGACATTTACCTGATTCGTTATATCTGTCATAGTACTCACCATCATGATCAGATCTAACGGCTTTAAACATGTCCAATGATTGGGATTTCTCATGGAACAAGTACAGGTACCTATAACGAGAGTAATTGTCTGCATGCGTGCTTGCATGCACCACATGAACATGTTTTTTTTTTTAAATTATCTTGTGCTGCATGCAAATTGTTTGCATGCAGCCGACCAAGCAGTGTACCTTTTTTTAATGTAGAATAACACACAAATCAAATTTCATAAAAATATATATACATGTTAAAGTCAATAAAAATCACTCCTTTTAACCTTTGATCCAACATATGAGACACAAAATATTTATTGAATCAAATGAGATAATTTTATGATATTTATATATCGAGATCATAATTTCTGTAGATCCCTATGATTGATAAAGAGGAGGCTCTGATACCAATTGTTAGATCTAAATTTATTCCATACAAGATCTACATATACTGTAAGCCTCTTTATCATGATCAAAGGGAAGGAGGGTTTTAGGCATACCTGATTCCATCACGAAGAGGATGCCGAAGGTTGCACGATCTCGAGGACGCCGGGTTGAGTGAGAGGATTCTTCTCTCCAGCCACCAAGTTCTCTTATTTATTCTTAGAGGAGATGAGAGGCCTCCAAGAGAGAGATGGTTATTGTGTTGTTGTTGGTGGAGAGGGAACCCTACTCATGGTATATATAGCATCAAGAAACCCTAACTCAACTCATCATAGATCTAGGCCCTTGATTTATAACACGAGTTCCACACGTGTGATGAGTCCCACATTCTAATTTAAATACACTCATGGCTAAGTGTAATTGAAAACGTGTCTAGACCCAAACCATTTAGGTTTGATCAATTTTTATTGGGTCAAACAACATAGGTTAAGTGGGCGGGTGCAAATATCCAATGGACTTGATTAGGCCCTAAATAAATTAGACTTTAAAACATAATAAGTCTAACACTATGTTCTCACCTTATGAGAATTTATAAAAAGTTTATTCTCTAAATAATGTTATTTACTCTTCTCATCTTTCGTCCTTCCCTGGTTTCTATCAAAATGATGATCATCGTGGCCGCCAACATTATTGATTGTTATATCACAACATCCTGCTGGCCGTCAGCTCACCGCCGACCATTACCATCAATGACTGATGATTGCGGCCATGGTCCACCAATCTCACGGATCGCTACTGCCACCGACAACTGCCATAACCATTGTCGATTGTGTCTCGCTGCCATCGCCAACCGGTCTCCATCAAGTGCCTATCACAGCCACCATCACTGTCGCCGCCGCACCACTGCCGTCGCCGCCGCCGCAAACCACAGCCACCAATGGCTGTCAATCGCCAACAATCTTTGATTGCCACCGCCGCTGACTGTCACCGTTGTTGACTGACTACCGACGATCACTGTCATAGGCGTTGGCTGCTGCCATCACCGTTCGTCATCCCAATGGTCGACCGTAGCTCCAAACTATCACTGTCAACCGTCGGTCATTGCCACCATTGTAGACAACCACCAAAGATTCGCGCCACTAATGCCTACCACTTCTATTGTTGACCGTGTACCATAAAAACTATTGATCATTAGCATCACCACTGGGCAACAATCACTAATTATCGCTATAGCGAGCGTCGACCACCACCATCCCCGTTGCCGCTACAGATGCTGCCATCAGCGTCGTTGTTGCCCATTGCTACGAATGCTCTCATCACAGTCGCTGCAACTTCCACCCAACTTCACGAACACACTGATGTCACCTGCCACAACTCAATTGTTGTTACCTCCACTTTCACCACTAATTCACTATCAGTAACTTTTTATTACGATGTCAGTTTGAGAAAATATATTCAAGAATGTTATATTGTTGAAAATCATCTAATTGTACCAAACATAGTAATTTGACAGGAATATTTTAATTATACCAATCGTGGTAATGTAATGTTCTTAGAAATTTGATGCCTGAAAATCTAACTCCCAGGACGTGAGAATATTACGTTCCACGGAGATAGTTTAGTTTAGTGTTTAGGTGTGAAAGTTGATAGTAGTTAGTACTTAAAAAAATTAAGTACTAAACAGAGAACCCAAATACAATAGGATCACACTACAAACATACAAGATTAGGTGTTTGCTCTCATTCCACCAAAGGATCAGTAGACAGAAAAACTAAACATGAACATCTCTCTCCTCTCCCCTTCGAACTTAGCAAACTTCCTCAACAAATCCTCCCTCTTAAATCCAGCCATCTCCAAAACTCTCTGAGACGCCACATTCCCAGTCTCACTAGGCCTCGAGTCTCTCCAGCTCCGGCCACTCCTTAAACGCTTCCCTCACCACCTTCTTCGCCGCGGCTGTAACAATTCCCAAAACACCCCCAGAAAAAAAAAATTGTTGTAAGGGCGTGTTGGTTGCAAGGAAGTGGGAGGAAGTAAGTAAATGGAGAAGTATAATTGCTCACTTCCTTATCTATCCAAACACCGAAAAAAAATGAGAAAACCTTTTTTTCTTTTCTCTTTTCTCTTTTACATAATTACTTCCTCACTTTCAGGTGCTACAGTTAATTTTGTGGTGATGTAAATCTCATTTGTAATAAGTTGTAACTCAAAACAGTTAATTTTATGGTTGTAAAACTCACTTGCATTCAAATTGCAATTTAATTTTTATTTTCTTAATTAATTTTTATTTTAATATTATTTTGCGATCAACTATGTGATCAATTTTTCACTTTCACTTTTACATACTATTCAAACACCAAAAAATACATAACATTTTTCAAATCATACCTCCCAACAACATTCAAACATCAGAAAACTCACTAACCAGCTCTCAAGTTCCAAGAGAACTATTATTACTTCCTCACTTTCAAAGGTAATACACGAAATATGTCTTCCAGCCGTCTTTTGCCAGCGTGGGCAAGCCCGAGATGGAAAGGACAGCGAGGTCGTCGACGCGGATTGCACATCACCAAGGATGGTTCTTGATGTAGGTGTTGATGTGATCCGTCGCTGCTTCTTTGCTCGTGCAAACGATGTGTCAGAGGAACCCTAATACTCGGTTGTTGGACCCCCCATGCCATGCTGTCGTCAGCGTCGGAGGAACGGAAGAGGCGGAGGCTGATGTTGGTCTCCGGGACCTTCTCCATGTTTGAGTCAAGAAGTTCGGTGATATGAGGCTAAGCTAGTTCTTTCTGTTAGTGGAGACTTGAGGCTAGCCAATTTGGATTTACAGTGAAGGGGTTAGTTTTTAAGAACATATTTGACTCAACGAGGAGATTCCTGACTTTTATGGCGGCCAAGGTTGACCGTTCAACTAATTAGTGGGGAATCAAACTTTGGGATTGTTTTTTTTTTTTTGCTTGTGGAGCGAGTTTCGAATAGACGAGGCAGGCTTAAACCCGAACCTGTTGGGTTTATTGGCTTGTGGAGGAAAAAACTTGAGTTTTCCTTCATTTTATTGATTAGTCCCACATTAGAAGGGACATCGGAGATTGAGTGTATATATATCAGCCCTCCATAATCTTGCTATGAGTGAGGGTCATGGGTCACCTTGTCACACGCTTGCACACGCACGGAATTGGGTCAGGCTCGAGCTCGGGTGCGCCCCCTCGCTCATGACTTGCGGACATGAATGCAGCTTCGTTCAAGGATCTCCCTTGCATTTTGAATCTTGATTATGATCTTTGTATTCGGAGCAAACTTCTAGACAAAGTAGTATTCGGAGTGAACTAATGCATGTCCTGGGGAAAGCGAAACTCGGAGTGGAAGTTTGGCCTCGGAGTGACAACTTGGTCTTGGAAGCACGTTTTCGGAGAAGTTATTCGAGTGACACTGTAATGTTCGGAGCGACACTGGTAACGCCATCATTAATCGCCAGCTAATTAAACAGATCTTAATTATTGACCCTTAATACACACTTTATTGTGAGAGAAACAGATCTATTAATTACTGTTTTGATTTTTTGACGATTTCTTGACCCAGTAAAAACGGATCTGCGAACGTGCAGAGTTGTTACAACAAATCAGTCGCAACAACTTGAACGTGCGCTTAATTCGTGCAGGGGTTGTTAGCTACAGAAGGGGCTCTGGGATATTTAAAGAGCCCCTCTCGTTCATTTTGAAGACATCGAGAAATACAAACAGCTACATTCTCTTCCTTGTCTCCTCTGATTAAAATTCTTTACTACACAAAATCTACTGGAATTTTCTTCTATATTGGTTTTGGTTTTGTTTTCCGGCAACAACTTTCATCTGAGGAAGGGACTTTGCCTACTGTTTTAAATCGAGTGTTGATGTTCGGGGGATCTTTTACTGCCAGATGACAAGGCGGAATCAACGTCTGGACAAGAAAACAGACTTTTGATCCTTTAAAGCAGTGCGTTTACACGATTGCATTTCTCAGACCAGATTTCTTTACCTTGTTTTATTTTGTAATAACATGATAGTAATTTAATTCATTTGTGTTTACACAAAGCTTTTTTGCATGTTTAGAAAATTATATTAGAATTTCACCACAAAATCCGCCTGAAAACTATCTGAACATTAGGGTTTTATGAGAGTCTAAAACTTATTGGAACTCGATGGGGACGGGTTTCATTTTCTTCAAAACCGACCGACCTGAGCTCGACAAAGCCATAGACCAAATCCGAACCTGCCCGACCCGCCTTTTTATAGTCTATATATGTTTGATTTATATATGTTAAAAAATATTATATATTATACATGCACACAAACAAATATGTGTGTGCGCGCGCAGATGTGAATGTACAAATGATACATAATTTTTACTTATACACATCTATATCTATGTATATTTTGTTCAGGTATATTTTCACATGGTATATCCTTGATAAACCGTCAAAAAAAAGCCTGCCCGACCCGTCAGATGTTGGAAAGAGGGAGATTTGTACTGAGGAAGATGACCCGGACCGTCAAGGGATTGTCGAGGAAGTCGGCGACAAGAGACGACGGAAGAAACAGCAACAGAAAACAAAGCAGCAGCAGCAAAACAGGTTCTCCGGTCGACCGGGCCGGTCGACCGGACGTGCACGACGTGCACAGTGTCAAAGAGCGGTCGACCGGACCGGTCGACCGATATGACTGACTGTAAAGGGCCCAACTCTCTGTTGGAATCGGTCGACCGGCCCGGTCGACCGGTAGAAGGGTCGGTCGACCGTCCCGGTCGACCGACAGTCGGGTTTGGGCTGAAATCTGCAGTTCGGAAACCTGTTGTATTTAAGGGCTGCTAGTGTTTCTAGGGTTGTAATCTTGTAGAAGAACCTGCAAAATTAGGAGGCTTAGGGTTCTCTTGTATTGAGAGAGGCTAAGATCCATTGTAATCATCTTCCCAAATTAAAATTCTCCCCTTTGATTGCCCCGAGGACGTAGGCACGTTGGCCGAACCTCGTTAGATCTTGGTTGTTTGCGATTGTTCTTCTTCTAGTTGTGATTTCATTGTTTTGGTGATTGGATTGAGATCTGTTGGATCCTCTAAGGATTGTTGTCTGTCGCGCACAACAAGTGGTATCAGAGCGTTCAGGTTACGCTGGGGATTTCTAAAGATTCGAGGGCTCCAGATCTGATCAGGTGGAGATCGTGTGTCGATCTCAGGTCAGAGGCATTGGTGTTCAAGGAGATCGTGTGTCGATCTCAGGTGACGCAGGGAGGGCTCGTTGAATCAGGGGTGGAATAGATCTGGTGAGAAACTCAAGTTAGGGTTTCAAGGTAGAGGTAAAAATCACTTTTTATCTCAGAAATAGATCTATTTTGCAAGTATTTGATCTTCCGCATAGTTAGAGGGTCAAGGAAAGGATCTCAATGGGAATCTAAGTCTGTTAAAACAATGAACAACTCCAGGATTGATGTTGTTAAGTTCAATGGAACTAACAATTTCGGGATGGAGGGTGTGAGGTTATGGATGCATTGAATGCACAGAACCTCGAGGACACACTCCTATTGGAGAGGAAGAAGAACACTACTACGAGGAGGAATGGGCAAAGATGAATAGATCGGCATGTGGCTTGATTCGTTCATGCTTGGCACAGGATATAAAGTACTTGTGCAACATGAGACGTCGGCAAAGAAACTGTGGAAAACCCTAGAAAAGAAGTACCTGACCAAGAGTGTGGAATCACGGCTGCAGCTTAAGAGTAAGCTGTATTTGTTCAGGATGCAGAGGGGGAGCACAGTGAATGAGCACATAAACCGGTATATGAAGCTTCTCACAGATCTGATAAACGTGGATGTCAAGGTAGAAGAGGAAGACAAGGCTGTCATTCTCCTGAACTCGCTCCCACCGAGGAGTATGAGACATTCACCATGACGTTTATCAATGGTAGACAAACTTTAGTCTATGATGAGGTGTCGTCCGCATTGATGAGCTATGAGACAAGGAAGAATGAGAGACATTCTGGTCAGTCAAGCTCAGTGGCGGAGGCATTGGAGGTGAGAGGCAGAAATTCATCAAGGAAGGGTAGAGAGATGGGTGGAAGATCGAAATCCAGGCCGGGATTCAAAGACCTCAAAAGAAATCAGTGCATTTTCTGTAGAGAAATTGGGCACTGGAAGGTAGATTGCCCAAAGTTCAAGGGAAAGAAGAAGGAGTCGAATGCTGAAGCAAATCTATCGAAGGTGACGAAGACTCAGAGGAGTAGTTCACAGACAGATGGAGCAGATTCGGACTCGTCGGGATTCTCTTTTTCAGTCAGTTCTCCCAGTGTTAGTAACTCATGCAAAGATGAGTGGATTCTGGATTCAGGTACAACATACCATGCATGTCCAACAGGAGCTGGTTCACCAGTTTTGAGAAGCTGGAAGGTTGCTCGGTGGTGATGGGTGATGATCACTCATGTAGTAGGAGGGGGTGTGGTACAATCCCAATCAGAATGTTTGATGGGATGGTTTGGGAGTTGACAGGTGGAGGTATGTACCTCAGATGAAGAGAAATTTAATCTCTTTGGGAACTTTGGAAGCATCGGGCATGTTGATATCGGTTCGAGATGGCGATCTCAAGATGATCAAGGGCTCGATGGTTGTGATGAAGGCGTCCGCCGAGGAAATCTATACTACTTGAAGGGTAGTACGATTACAGATCAGGTGGAGACTTCGGGTACAGATGAGGTTGGCCTGGGGATCTGGCAGGAAAAAAGCCGACAAGAAGAAGAATCTTTGCGAGCTCCTGCAAAGATGGAATCAGAAGGTGCTGCTACCTGCAAGTCAGAAGGTGGACACAGGGTTCTGGACAAGAAGAAGGTGAGTTTTAGCACCAGTTCTCACCACAATGAAGGTCTTCTTGATCGTGTTCACGTGAATGTATGGGGACCTTCTAAGACGGCATCGCTTGGAGGTCACAGGTACTTTGTCTCGGTAATTGATTGTTCATCTAGGCAGGTTTGGATATATCCGATGAGACAAAGGGGTGAAGCCCTAGATGTGTTGAGGAAGTGGAGCGGAAGAATGGAGAGGCAGATATGTAGGAAGGTAAAGGAGCTTCATATTGGCAATGTTGGGAAAGACATTGACCAATTCCTACAGTTTGGACAGAACACAGGAATTGCTACACACTTCTCAACAGGTACAGATGAGTTGGCTAAGGATGTGGTCCGTCCCTTGCTGGAGGAGGTTCGGAGGTTATTGTCCAATGCAGGATTGGACAAGTCGCTTTGGACTGAGGCGATAGAGTATACTAGCCATCTCAAGAATCAAAAGACTGCGATAGGAGGTAAAACTCCATTGGAACATTGGTCGGGAAAAACTCAAGATCACGGTGTGCTGCGGGAATTTGGAAGTCCGGCTTACTTCAGTGCCAAGAATGGCAAGGTGAATCCGCAAGCAAGGAGGTTTGTCTATTTGAGCATCAAGGAGAACAGCTACAGGTTGTGGGATCCCAAGGACAAAAGGATCGTGATGAGCAGGAATGTCACATTTGGAGAGGCTTCAGGGTTGAAGTCCATCGTCTCTCAGCAGGTGGAGAGGACGAAGACCAAGGGAGGATCGCAGCGGGTGGAGGTCGATGCTACTCCATCATCTCCAGGTAGTTCGGCATCAAAGGAGACTTCATCGGAAGTGACACCGGGTGGAGATCATGATAATAAGAGTGATGCTGAACAGGTTGAAGACATTGCAGAGGATGTCAAGGTGTGTGCAGCTATTGGAACCAAGGAGAGACCACGTTCGTGGTCAAAGAAGGATGAATCTCAAGCTTGTGGACGCGACAAGCTCAAGTTGAAGGCCGTTGCTCTCCATGATGGTCAGGGGAAGGTTCATATGACTCAGTCTAACAGGTTCACTGCTGCAGGAACAGGTAACATTATTCGAGCTTGATGAAGCTCAGTTTAATGAACTACGGTTGGCTTGATCCTTTTGGGCAAAGGTACGTAGGCAGCGTAAAGGCGCAGCCATTGGTGATGCAAACTCTTTGAAGCTAGGGTTGGGTTCTCGAGAAGTTGTTTGGACCTTCACATAGAGGTGAAGAAGTGTGGTCAATGGAGCTTCACGTAGAGTTGAAGAGACTTCACGGAGAGGTGAAGAGACTTCATGTAGCGGTGAAGTGGTGTGGCCAGTTGGACTTCACATTGAGGTGGAGTGGTGTGATCTCGAAGAACAGTTTTATCTTCCGGAGAGGAGATGTTGAGCTTGCATAAGGAGGGGTGTGCATCCAGTTGAAGCCGATGATGTTTGGTTGGCTCTACGCAGACTTGGTTGGACCGTCAGAGGAAGACAGGTAGACTAGATAGAGCTAGTCAGTGGAGAGTCAGTGTTGGCTCATAAGGAAGTCTTCATAAGGTCATGAAGTTGCGGAGTAGAAGCCACAGTATGGTGATCGGCAGGTATGAAAATTCTCCTAAGGTGAAGTGCAGGGAAGGCATGTGCAATGTTTTCCAGGAGAGATGAGCCAAAGATTCCAAGCCGAGATCGTGTGTCGATTTCGCCGAGATCGTGTGTCGATTTCGACCGGTGTGCGCAAGCCGAGATCGTGTGTCGATTTCGCCGAGATCGTGTGTCGATTTCGCCAGGTGATAGACTGGGGTTCGTGGAGATCGGCTCAGATTTTGAGAAAATCTTCGCCGAGGTGGAGAATTGTTGGAAAGAGGGAGATTTGTACTGAGGAAGATGACCCGGACCGTCAAGGGATTGTCGAGGAAGTCGGCGACAAGAGACGACGGAAGAAACAGCAACAGAAAACAAGCAGCAGCAGCAAAACAGGTTCTCCGGTCGACCGGGCCAGTCGACCGGACGTGCACGACGTGCACAGTGTCAAAGAGCGGTCGACCGGACCGGTCGACCGATATGACTGACTGTAAAGGGCCCAACTCTCTGTTGGAATCGGTCGACCGGCCCGTCGACCGGTAGAAGGGTCGGTCGACCGTCCGGTCGACCGACAGTCGGGTTTGGGCTGAAATCTGCAGTTCGGAAACCTGTTGTATTTAAGGGCTGCTAGTGTTTTCTAGGGTTGTAATCTTGTAGAAGAACCTGTGAAATTAGGAGGCTTAGGGTTCTCTTGTATTGAGAGAGGCTAAGATCCATTGTAATCATCTTCCCAAATTAAAATTCTCCCCTTTGATTGCCCCGAGGACGTAGGCACGTTGGCCGAACCTCGTTAGATCTTGGTTGTTTGCGATTGTTCTTCTTCTAGTGTGATTTCATTGTTTTGGTGATTGAGATCTGGTTGGATCCTCTAAGGATTGTTGTCTGTCGCGCACAACATCAGATCCGTTTAAAACCCAAATCAATCTGAGCCCACCCGAAACCCGACTGGTGGATTTTAAACAAATTAAAAAACCTGCCGGAACCCGATGAGATGGGTTTTAATTTTTTTCAAAACCCGCTCAGCCAAACCTCTGAACACCCTAATGGGTAATGAAAATGGACATGTTTGGTTTCATAAAAAATGTTGGAATAACACTGAGCAAAAATCTCCTTTGGATAAAGAGACGAAATTATTTGCGTCCCTTAACTTTTGGGGTGGACCATTCAAAACATACCAAATCATTATGATCATCATTGCTCGTTAACCCCAAATACAATCATTAATAATCCAAACAGGGAAGACGAAGCTGGCTCAGGATTCATCATAGCCATTATCAACAGAGCAAGGTAGAAGAAGAGAGCTCAGAATATCATCACAGCTCCACTGTAAATCCCAGGGAAGAAGAAGGACAAAAACCCAGGAATTTGAAGAACAGATCAAAGAACAGACCACTCACCTGGAGGCACAGAAGGTAACAGATGGCTCAACAGAACAGAAGAACTCACCCAGAGAGAAGAAGGAACTCAGGATCTCATCATTGCTCCCTCCTCAAATCGACCTTGCCTCAAGGTCGAAGGTTGGAAACCTTTTAACCAGCCCCCAATAATTTCCCAGGAAGCATCATCCATAGGCAATGTTTCCATTTCACCAGAACTTCTGTTACTGCTTTTCCCAACCTGTTCACCATTCTGCGTTCCAGAATAGTTTCTGGTTCCTTGATCACTTCAATATTGTGAGATGGCACCTGATCCTGAACCTGTATGTATTTCCCAGCTTCTTCTTCAACTGTGAAACATGGAACACAGGGTGGATCCTAGCTTCATCAGGCAAATCCAGTTTATAGGCAACTGATCCAATCTTTTGTATGATTCTATAAGGGCCATAGAATAAAGGAGATAACTTTTGAGATCTTTTACCACCCACAGACACCTGTCTATAAGGCTGTAACCTCAAAAACACCAAATCTCCAACTTCAAATGACCTTTCAGTCCTGTGAGAATCAGCCCACTTCTTCATTCTGTCTTGAGCTTTAGCCAAATTGTCTTTTAATAGCTGTAAAGTTGCATCCCTATCCAACAATGCATCTTCCACAACCTGCAATTTGGCAGTCTTAGGAATGTAAGAAGAAATTGTTGGTGGAAGCTTACCATACAAGGCCTGATAGGGTGTCATCCTAATGGATGAATGCCAACTAGTGTTGTACCAGAACTGAGCCCAAGGCAGCCACTTGCACCAATCCTGGGGCTTATGGGAACAGAAACACCTTAAATAGGTTTCCAAGCATCTGTTAACCACTTCTGTCTGCCCATCAGTCTGAGGGTGGAAAGAAGTACTGAACAAAAGTTGAGTGCCCTGCAATGACCACAGCTCTTTCCAGAATTCACTGGTAAAGATTGTGTCTCTGTCAGAAACTATACTGTGAGGCAACCCATACAAACTGTAGATATGTTCAATGAAGGTGGCAGCTACTGTTTTAGCTGTGTAAGGGTGGGAGAGAGGTAAAAAGTGAGCATACTTGGTTAACCTGTCCACAATAACAAAAATGACAGATTTTTCCCAGCTCTTGGGCAATCCCTCAATGAAATCCATTGAGATTTCTTCCCACACCTGACCAGGAATGGGGAGAGGTTGTAGAAAACCTGCAGGTCTAGTGTTTTCATATTTAGATCTCTGACAAATATCACATTCCCTGATGTAACTTTTGATACTATTTTTCATTCCAGACCAATAGACCACTCTTTTAAGTCTTTGGTAGGTTTTTTCATACCCTGAATGTCCCCCCACTGGAGTATCATGATGTTCAGCTATCAGTAAAGGAATGACAGAGGCTGAAGGGCTAATCAGAATCCTGCCTTTATAATAGAAAAGCCCATTCCTTTTCTGGTAGTTGGCAGTATCCAAAGACCCCTCAGTCCATTTTCTGTCCAATTCAGAAAAATAAACATCAGTATCCACCAATTTCTTAACTAATTCAATCCAGTCAGACTCTATAACTGATATTTCCATCAGTGCAGGGTTCTCTAAGGCTTCAGTTCTCCTGGAAAGACTGTCAGCAGCCACATTTTCCCTACCCTTCTTATATTCCACTCTATATCTATTATTACACAACTTCAAAAGCCAAGTGTGTTGTGCCTCAGTGTAGAGTCTTTGTTCCAGCAAATACTTCAAGGGTTTGTGGTCAGTTCTAACAACAAATTCCATTCCAAGAGATATTGCCTCCACTTCTTGGTAGCTAATAATAAACCCAACATTTCCCTTTCATACGCTGAGGCAAGTTTTCCAGGATTCTTCAACTCCTGACTGATATAGGCTATGGGATGATTATCCTGCATCAGAACTGCCCCAATTCTAGTAGCAGATGCATCACACTCTATTACAAAAGGTGAGGAATAGTTGGGCAGGGCCAATACTGGAGGACTAGTAAGGGCTGTTTTCAAAGTCTCAAAAGCCAACTGAGTTGCATCAGTCCAGCAGAAAGCCTGCTTCTTGGTAAGAGTAGTGAGAGGTGCAGCTAGAGTACTATATCCCTTAATGAACTTCCTATAATACCCAGTCAGCCCCAAAAAACCCCTCAATGCCTTTAATGTTTTTGGTACTGGCCACTCTATTACAGCCTGAATTTTGTTCATGTCCACAGCCACTCCTTTTGCAGAGGACCACATGCCCTAGATAGGATACTTCTGGCACCCCAAATTGGCACTTGCTTCTTTTAGCAAAGAGTTGGTTGACTTTAAGAACTTCAAACACTATCCTCACATGCTTCAGATGTTCCTGCAAGCTATTGCTATAGATGAGGATATCATCAAAGAATATTAACACAAATTTCCTAAGATAAGGCTTAAACAGCTCATTCATTAATGCTTGGAAGGTGGCAGGGGCATTAGTTAATCCAAAAGGCATCACCAAGTACTCATAATGTCCTGAATGAGTCTTGAAAGCAGTTTTAGGAATGTCATCTTCACTCATTCTAATTTGATGATACCCACTTCTTAAATCTAACTTGGAAAAGATATTAGATCCATGAAGTTCATCTAACAGCTCATCAATTAAAGGAATAGGATACTTATCCTTAACTGTTTTCTGGTTCAGAGCTCTATAATCCACACACAGCCTCCATGTACCATCAGCCTTTTTAACCAGGACCACTGGTGATGCATAGGGACTTCTACTATTCCTGATGATTCCAGAATCTAACATTTCCTCCACCATTTTTTCTATAACATTCTTCTGTTCCCATGGGTGTCTGTAAGGTCTTAAGTTGACAGGTTCAGTACCAGGAATCAGAGTTATCTGATGGTCATGGCTCCTCTTAGGTGGGAGGCCAAGTACTTCCTCAAACAGCACATCATATTCCTGGTATAGGGTTTGTAGTTGGTTATTGCATTCTCCCACAGGTTGGGGATCTATTTTCTGACAAACATACAGCACCCAACCTTTAGTAGACTGGTACAGGGTCTTTTCCATCACCCTAGCTGAAACTATTTCCATCTCATTAGGGAGCACCCCTGTAGCTCCCAAGAATGATTATCTCTTGTAATTTTACTCTCCTCCTTTTGAAATTCACAGTCATTTCATCCAGGGTTTGTAACCAGTCTACCCCCAAGACCATTTGACAGCCTCCTATGGGTAATACATGAAAGTCAGTAACAATCTCTAAGCCTTGACATTTAAAGCATATCGATTTGCAGACTCCTTCACTTAGTAATTTATCATCCCCTGCTATAGTGACACTAAATGTTGTGTCCTGATCCACTGTAAGCCCTGTTCTTTGCACTACCTTAGGATCAATAAAATTATGTGTGGAACCTGTGTCCAACAAGACATTCACAGGTTTCCTATTTATCTGTCCAAAGAACCTGATGGTAGTAGGAGATGTACTTCCCTCCATGGCATGAAATGATAACTCAGGTAAACTGTTTCCCAGGGTGTCCTTAGGTCTCAACAGAATTTCCTCCCCTTGATCATCTTCAGAGTCCTCACACTCAATTAACATTAAACTTTTTCCTTGACATTTGTGTCCTGGTGTATAGGCTTCATCACACTTAAAACACAGCCCCTTTTTCTTATACTCTTCAACCTGATTTGGAGATAACCTCCTCACTGGTGTTGTATTAACATCCTTCACAGCAGCTGGAACAGGCTGATTCCTAGTGATCACAGGGTTAGTTACAGAGCCCCTAAAAGGAACACCCCTAAACTGCTTCCTTTCTGCCACTGCAATACTCTCCCTAGCCACTGCACTTCTATAGGCTGCCACCATAGTCATAGGCCTATCCAATTTAACCTTACCTCTCAATTCTTCCTTCAATCCTGACAAGAACAGACTGATTAAATTTTCTCAGTCTCCTCAATTAAATGGGCTAACCTGATAAAAGCTTTGTGATATTCTTGAACTGAGCCTGTTTGCTTCAGATTGGCTAATGCAGCAAGAGGATCATCCAGGTCATCCGGGCCATATTGTAGAATCATTTCATCATAAAACTCCGACCAAGTAACTGTTCCTCCTTTCTGTTTTTCTAGCCACCTCCACCACAACAGAGCTTCTCCCTGCAAATAGAAAACACAAAAATTCTACCCTATCTTCCACTGGAGTATGGTGGATGGTGAAAACATGCTCTAATTGATACAACCAATTCAGTATATCACCATCACCTTTGAATATAGGAATTTCTACCTTGGGATTCTTTGGTAGGGGAAGCTTACTGGCTGTAGAGGAAGACAACAGAGACTTTGGGTTTCTTCTTAATAATCCATCTGACTTCTCACCCATTACAGTCGACTGTTTCAATGGAGAAAAAGAAGAAGGCACACCTCTTGGGCTACCCCGAGGCATCTCATTGTAAGAACCTGCACCTCGTCCCATTTCATCTTGGACCTTCCCTCCGAATCGAGTTTCTTGGAACAATCGGGCCATCATCCCGACTAATTCCTCATGTCTGAGGTCCATCTTCTCCTCAAGAGATCGGAACCTATCGTCAACCGATCGCATCTTGTCTTCCACCCTATCCTCGAGCATTCGGCTTCTCAAGGCTGTTCGCTCGTCAATAGCTCTGAATCGGAAATCACCTGGTGCTTCTTCTTGAAGACCCTTGCCGTGCTTGTGTTCTGGATCTTCTTGTTTCTTGGAATTCCAAGCTTCGTCAAAAGAGACTGACCCTCTAGGCTCCGTCTTCGGTGTGACATCATCCGCTTCACCACCGAGATCGTCTGGGTACCCTGGAATCGTCGGCTCTGATACCATTGATGCATCCTCTCTATCGGCGAAGGTGTCGGAGATGACAGGCTGGTAGCGGTGGCGGTTCCTCGGCGGCATCTCGACCTGCAATTGGAAGAAAGAAGAGCAAGGAGAACAGGCAACACCAAGGAATCAAAGAATTTGGAGAAGAAGAAGGGATTTTATTGCACTGGAAGTGAACTCAGCAGAGCTCAGATACACTCGCGAGCTCTCGAGCTCGGACAGTCCCCCAAATTAGAGCAGAAACAATCCATCCCCAACTTCACTCAGGCATCCCCTTTTATAGCAGCATAATAGTGGGTAAATGGGCCGGTCCCAGTTTATGAATTACATGATTAAACCCAAACCCGGCCCATTACATTTAAATGAAAACCAAAATGGAGAGCTCAGATTATGATCATCATTGCTCGTTAACCCCAAATACAATCATTAACAATCCAAACAGGGAAGACGAAGCTGGCTCAGGATTCATCATAGCCATTATCAACAGAGCAAGGTAGAAGAGAGAGAGCTCAGAACATCATCACAGCTCCACTGTAAATCCCAGGGAAGAAGAAGGACAAAAACCCAGGAATTTGAAGAACAGATCAAAGAACAGACCACTCACCTGGAGGCACAGAAGGTAACAGATGGCTCAACAGAACAGAAGAACTCACCCAGAGAGAAGAAGGAACTCAGGATCTCATCAATGTAGCGATTTTAATCTTGAATGGCGAAGTCACCTTCCTAAGGATCTTCACTGCTGTATCATGTGGTAGTGGGGGCTATAACAATTGATATTATAATCGAATTGTGAAAGTATCTGATCGACCCATCTTCCAAATCACTATGTCTGGAGCACCCTGGAATGAATGATGTCGAAGAATACCAACAAGGTTTGCCAGCATTTGGCGCCTGATGGAGATAGGGGGTAATGGAAAGTAACTGCCCAATTATTGTCTTGAATCTGTGAATTAACTCATCCATCTTTATCAGATGCCAGCCGAAAAGATTGGGAAAAGAATAAGCCAGGGGGACTTCCCCAATCCAACAATCCTTCTAAAATTTCACTGAAGTCCTTTGTCCACACTCGAGTTTAAAAGCATTAGTAAAAATGAAGAACCCCTCTCCGAAAAGAAGAAACTCGCCCCGGTAATGATATTGTAAGTTAAGAGGCCTATGTCGATGATAATAATTATAAGTAACTATTGGCACCCAAGGAAAATGATGATTGGATAGGAGTTTCCACCACCATTTGGATAAAAAGATGATGTTAAAATCTCTCAAATTATGAATCCCAAGGCCTCCCTTATAACGCGGAGAACAAAGCACGTCCCGGCTCACCAAGCATTATCCTCCAGAGACTATAATTCTCCCTTCCAGAAGAATTCACACCTTAGACGGTCAATATGATCTATCACTCATTGAGGTAGAAAAAAAAAGGACATGAAATAGAGAGGAAAACAAATGAGAACTGGATTGATTAGAATTAATCTTCCTCCACATGATAGCATATGACTTTTCAAGCGCTAATCTTTTCTATTATCCAAGAGGGGCTACAGTCAGCCTTGAAAGAGTGGTCGGCTTGAGTGAGAGTCAAAGGTTAATGAAGGAGAAACTACCAGTTTTGCAGTGATGCAAAGTAGACACATGGGACAAATCCGTGGTTGGAGTCCGAGTTGGTATAAGGATGATTTGTAAAGTTAATTGAGAGCCCTGAGAGAATTTCAAAGAGGTATATGAATATATTATCCTTTAGAAGGATACAAGGTCCGAAGGCAAGATAATAATGGTATCATCCGCATATTGAAGGCAAGAGATTCCTGGATTTCAAGGTCTGACTCGCTGAACTAGACCTCCTTCATGAGCAAAAGAGAGAATTTGTGACAGAACATCTACTCCAAGAATAAAAAAGGTATAATGAAAGAGGGTCTCCTTTGGTCTCCTTGCCTCAGCTCCCCGTTGTATCTGAATGGAGATCCTGACTGGCCATTAATTAAAACTGAGGAGAAACCTGAACTGAGCAGTGATGATATCCATTCACACCATTTAGCACCAAAACCACGAGCTTGGAGTAACTTGATGAGGAAAGTCTAACCAAAACCACGAGCTCACGAAAGAAGCGAGAAAAAGCTTCAGATATGGCATCTTGATTAGAGATTTCCTGGCCGCCTACCTCCAATAGGGAGATGTAATTTTTATTTCTTTCGTTGGCTGTGTGGTGGAAGAATTTAGTTTTTTTGTCTACTTTTAACCATTTGACTCCGGCTCTCTGTGCCCACATGATTTCTGTGTGTTTTATTTGTTCTAATTGTCTGGAGAGATATGAGAATGGTGATTTCTTTCCATTGTTGCCAGAGGCCGAGAATCACACCAATAGCTTGAACTAATTGAATCGATGAGAGCAGTTGCCTCTGATGAGAAACCACATGAAATAAAATAACAAAATTTAATCGGCTAAAGACTTAAAATGATATCCTGCATAACTTCCGTCCAAATAAATAAGAAGAAAAGAAGAGAACCTTCATGATTAATCATAATTTGGTCAATCTTCATAATAACTCAAATAAGCAGTTGATCAACAAGTCATAGCAACGAGTCTATTTTCTGTAAGGTTTTTATTCAGAGCTAATGTTTGATGTAACCCATGTTTTCTTAGGGGCCTAAATTGTATATTTTAGACTTGGGGCAGCTTTTGCTTTGTTTTGTTTCTCTCTCTTCTTCCTTTCCCATCGTTTCCTCACCAACCCAAATTAAGGAAGCAAAACAAGCAAGTTACAATTTTCAATAGATGAAAGGATAGAGATAGAATTGAAAATAAGCCCATTAGTATCCAAACTTGTAACCACACAACTTGTTGAAATAAACTACAGTATAGAAAAATTCAAAGCAAAACAGAGGATCAGAGATCAGTTGATAGAAGGCTGTACATGACCATATCTCTAGTCCTCCCTTTAAGAATCAAATACTTCCTCATCACTCCATCCTTGTTGAACCCAGCCTTCTCCAATACCCGCTGCGACCCAACATTCTCCACGTCCACCAGCGCCTCCACCCTCTCCAACCCCTCCATCTCCCTGAACACGCTCCCCGCCGCCATCCTCACCGCCTTCGTAACAATCCCCTTCCCCCAGTGCTCGGATGCGAGCACGTAGCCCATCTCGGCCCTGCACCGCTCCATGCCCTTCGATGGGGTCACCGATATTGCCCCTACGGGCTTCCCATTCAGGCAGATTGCCCTGAACCAAGGGTGAGGGATGACTGTCTCGTTTATGTACTTCATGAGGTCGTCTTTGCTGGTGTAGGTGTCCCAGCGGCAGAATCGGCTCACCTTGTCGTCGGAGGCCCACACCATGAAGTCGTCGATGTCCGACATGTCGAAGAGACGCAAGGACAGGTCGAGCTCGTTGTTCTTCTCCTTGGGATTCATTGTTGTCTCTCTAGGCTCAACTCAAGCGGAGAATTTGATTTTGATTTAATGAGGAGAGAGTTGGAGGGAGCCTTACTTGGTTTATATGGGCCGTCTGGATTCACAGAATGAGTTTGATTGGGCCTCAGGGAAGCTTAGTCGTAGCGCAAGTTAACTCATGGGAGGCCCACATGTCTACTTCATTGTGACTTGTGAGGCAAGCAAGCCGCCTCCTTGGACTTTGAGCGTTGACCTTGACCGCCATCTTTTGCAGCCGGTCACAAACAAGTCTGTGAATCAGGAAAGACTAAGTCCTAGTTTATCACTTATTAATAATTTCACTTTTGTTATTTTAATATTTTTAATAATTTTGTGATCTACTATTTCACTTAAACTTTCATATTACTGATCAAATACCGTAAAATACAATATATTTTCTCACTTATACTCACACATTTTACACCTGTTTGGCGGTCGTAAGTCGCAAACACTTTTACAGTTGTAAGTGAGTTATATACAAGTAAGTTTTGCGATCTTTAATTGGTAATATAAAAGTGTGTCGTGAAACTTTAAAATTTAGGATATATTTTCGTTGATATCTATTTTGGAGTAAAGTAAAGACTAACAAAAATCCGCAAATATGTGACATCGAGGTTCAGAAACTACCTTCAAATCAAGTTCTGGAGGCCCCAAAGTGGATGAAATTAGGATTTGCATTTCTATAAATCACAGTTTTAATTAATAAATACTCCTAAAGTTTCATTATTTTTTGCAGAATAATACCCAAAAGATTTTTCCGAACACTTTAGTACGGTCAACGTTTCTCACTTTGCTAGTTAATACCTTCTGCCATAGGTTACCCGTCATGAGCACGTGTTTATCCCCCTCTTCATAGAGAATTCATTTGCCTGTTAGTTTTCTTCCTAAATTTATCTTAAAAAATAAACTCTTAAGTTTTGAAAAAATCGGCCAACTCCTTAGGTTGAGAAGTGGGCTTAATTTTATAAAAAGAATATTTTTCTACAGCCACTTACTTTTCTTAGTAATTAGAAAAAACTCAATGTCATAATTTGATTCGCTCAACTTCATCCACCTCAGCAAAAACTGATTCCTCCCAATCACTGCTTGTTTTTATATTTTCATTTCCAAATTTACTCTTTCTCATTGCACCTGACATTACTCCCCCCTCGGCTTTGACTCCGAAGCAGAATAATTCACTGGTAGATTTTTTTTTGCAGATCTCATTTTGTTCGTGCTCGCGATAAGTTCTATGAGGACTGACTCAGAAATAGGACATTATGTGAAGACTGTGGTCATGATCACAATCCTTACAAAAACTCAAAAATAAAACATTTGTGAGGACTTTAGGACTGCGATCATGATCGCAGTCCTCATAAAGACTTAATATAAGATATTTTAGTGAAGATTGCGATCAGATCATAGTCCTAATAAAGAGAATTGTAATCATGATCACAATCCTATAAAGACAGAGAAACATGACATTTTTGTGAGCACTGCGATTATAATCTTACTCCTCATAAATAGTGCATTTTATGAGGATTGCGATCATGATCGCAATCCTCTGCGATCATTCTATAAAGACTGCGATCATAATCACAGTCCTAAAAATAAGGCAATTTTTTGAGGACTGCGTTCAAAGTCGCAGTCATTTATACTGTGATCATTTTGTGATGACTGCAATCATAGTCAAAGTCCTCAGAATTATGACATTTTCGAAGCGGACTGCTTTTTTTGAAGTGATACTTAGGGGTATTTTCGTCTTTCGCCGTTGATGAGTGCTTCAACACTTGACACGTGGGCGCACATCCTTACTTTAAAAAAAGAGGTGGCTGAAGCGAATAAAATTATGAAACTGTAACTGCACTGATCCCTTTTTACCTACTTGGCTCACGGACTTAAATCGTTGTTAAGTTTGCTTGTTTGATGTTTAATGGTTTTGGTTTGATGACCTCAACTTTCTATGCTATAGAGTCAGTTGGCAAGCATTACAATCTAGTAGTACAGATGGGCATTAGCTTTATGTTTTTTATGAAACCTGGGGATTTCACTTGTTACTGAAATTTTAGGAAGAAAGTTTTCTCAAAATAGTATTTGCAAAGTGTTTAACTTCAGATGACAGTCTTCTTGCTACAAAAATAGTATTGGAATTCTGGTTCGATCAAGGCGATTACTTCGGAAGCCAGATAATGCATAAATGGTACTGCAACGATTGTGTTTCAAGGCCAACCAAGCTTTTTTTCTTGCAGGGAGCCAATTCACAGAGAGGGCATGTAGTATTGCCAGTAAGAACTCGAGGAAACAACTCAACATCTCTTATTCTGCTCCCAGTAACTATAACATTGAATAAGCTACTACTTCACTGATCAGAACCCAAGTTTTTAAATTAACCTAGTAACTGATCTGCCTATCAAACCGAGAGAGAAAAATGATTAATAACCCGTCCTGCATTCATCAGTGCATAAATGTTGCTAAGTTTAAGGCTATAAGGGTATAAGATGAATGTTGTTTTGGTTCTCAATCATCAACCCTTTTCAACTAAAATTTAGAGACAAAAAAGGCTCCACCCCCAAACTCTTTACACAATACAGCATGAACTCAAGGAGCAAAAAAGTAAGCAACAACAGCAGATGTATCACAGCAACACCTGCAACATAAATTGCCAAACCCAAACCCAACCTAAATCTTCACCAACGCGCAGCCTAGAATGCTCCCATGGCATTTGGTCATGGGCGCAGCCAGCCGCCACCCTGGCCTCATGCCAATATGCAGCACATCAACGTCACATAGTTGCTTGATCGACTGATTTGTTGCGCCTGGGCTCAGCACTCCTCCAATCACATAGATCTCATCCTCCAACCCAATCATCCCAAATGCAATTCGTCGCTTGAACTCTGATGTAGGCAACACCACCTTATCCATTGCGCCTTCCTTCTGCTGCTTCAGTATAAACCCCCCATTCAACACGTATGGCTCCCCACGAATCACTGCCATTGGGCCCTGGAGCCATCCGTAGTCCTCTACAGTCCAACCGCAGCCCCCATCCTGCAATATCTGGACTGTCGACAGCCCCTTGTGCACGACGTGCATCTTCCCTCCAATCACCAGACCGAAGGATGCTGAAGTATGTGTCTGACAGAGATCTGGCAAGGGGGACCATGTGTCTGCCTCGGGATCATAGATCTCAGCCTTTGAGATTGATTTCCGGAAGCTTGTAAAACCCCCAGCAACAACAATCCTGCCATCCATCGCACAGCATGCGAACATGGCACGAGGTACAAGCATGTTTGCTCGACGAGCCCACTCACGACAGAAGGGATCATAAGACCAGACCTCACTTGTTGCAAAGATCCCATCATGATCACCAGTGAGAGGATCAACTCGGTCACTTCCCCCACCAAGTACAAAGAGCTTTCCGCCCACGGAGGCCACACCAAAGCGAGCAAGATGCCGGATCTTGGATGGCATGACAGGAAGAGTCATCCAAAAATCTCTGAGGGGGTCATAGATCTGCCACACGTTCTCAGGTTCGAAGGCTAAGACACAGAGAAGCTCTTCCGTTGCACCAACTTCACACCGGGCCTTGAAGAGCTCGGGGCTGCGAAGGGCTGCTTTCCACGAATGGCACACAAGCTGCAGCTGTCGATGCCAGCAGAAGGGCACGCGGGCAAGGCACCGGAGAGCAACTGCATCTGGAAGGCCTTCTATAAGGCCGCACATAACATCATGTGTCATTCAGATGGCCTATCACAGTGACTTCTAAGTAGTTTTGAAGAACAGAACACCCTGAGATGCGACGTGATAATCAATAAGTAAAAAGATCTAACCAGAAAACAAGAAACAGCAGGTTTGCTGCTGTGAGAAAAGTCACAATTTAAATTGACGATTCATATGTACAGACAATCTAATCACAGAGATGAATTAAAAGAAAAGGAAGAATTAAGACTACTGGCGAGTCAAGCATTTGCAACAATGAAGAAGAATTGTGTCTAAAAGTTTACCCATGACTAGAACTGTAAATTTATGGAACTTCAACAAAAGAACACTCTTTGAAAAGTAAGATTTTAACCATAAATCCCTTCTGGTCACATGAATGCTCCCTTCTTGCCTAAACAAGTATTCCACGACGAAAAGAATATTCCCAACTCGAACCAATTTGGGCGTTTTATCAGTGTCATTCTTTTTTGCCTGGGCAGTATATCAATGTCTAATATTTTCTATAACTTTACCAAAATTGGTGTGAAGTTCTCGCTCTAGAATAAGACCCCCTCTCTTGAAGGAAAGAGCCCCGCGACGAAAAGAATATTCCCAACTCGAACCAACTTGGGCGTTTTATCAGTGTCATTTTTTTTTGCCTGGGCAGTATATCAATGTCTAATATTTTCTCTAACTTTACCAAAATTGGTGTGAAGTTCTCGCTCTAGAATAAGACCCCCTCTGATAGGATATGGTCCCCTAGTATAATGAACATATCTCCTATTTCTAAACCCCATTCAAATCTTTATGTAGTTTGAAGACAGAAATCCCCTGATGAGGACATCATGCCATTCGATCGAATCTATATGAGGAGACGGCGTGATGTTTTCATTTGGTTTTAACTACTTTATTTTAGTTCAGTTACTTAGTTTAGTTGCTTAGTTGTATTTCTCTTTTGTGAGTATTTAGTACACATTGGTTATTTCTCAAAAGTACTCATCTTGTAAAGCCTGTAAAAAAGCTATCAGACCTCTACTTTGATATTATTAAATGATTAAAATTTTCACAAATTATCCAGTTAAATTCTAGAGTTGTTTTTGCTCTCGAGTTTTGGGTGTGAAGTTCGTGCAAGAGGTGGAAATCTGAAGTTCTATCCTGTTCCAAATTTTAAATTTTAGTTTTGATTTGAAGGCGGTTGCGATTCAGGCTGTTTTACATTAATTTAGTACCAGAGCCTTGTTTCAAACCCCATCAAATTTTCCCTTTTGAAATTTCTTTTCCCCTTCTCAAAATTCCTAGATCTATTCCAAAAAAACAAAAAACACTAGCAAAATTTAGAAAATCCATTTGAAAATCCCAATTAAATCAAAATCTATATTGTTCATCATCTTCAATCTCCTCTCCCACCAAATCCTGCCGCCACCATCATCAATCCACCACATATTCAGGCCCCACCTCAGTCACCATCCCCACCCTAGAACTGTGAGAGAGACGAACCTAACACCTAGTTTAGACCAAGCCTAGTTAGGTGTAGTTAGGTCCACCTTAGTCCAGCTTGAGCAACCGAAAGACTGGAGAAGAACCGCCATCTTTCAAACCTGCAACAAAATTGAGAATAAGAGCTGCAAGGTGACAGTGGATAGTGGCAGTTGCATCAATGATGTTGCGTCAAAGTTAATTATCATCTTGGGGATGAAACTGGTGAAGCATCCAAGCCTCTACAAGGTTACATGGATCGACGCTACGTCCATAAATGTTCAGGAGAGATGTCAAATTTTCCCATCCAATTTGCCACGTAGTGACATACTCCCTATGAATGTTGGTCATACTATTTGAGGACGACCATGGTTGTTCGATTTAGATGTGAACATATATGAACGTACCAACCAATGCTCGTTCATCCATAACGGCAAGAACGTAAAACTGATGCCCAATCAACTGAAACCCCCAAAACAAAAAAAAGGTTGACAAAGAAAAAGAAAAAGTGGATGCTTTAATTCCTGAAAGGAATAGTGATAAAGGCAAAGGTAAGATGGTAATGAATTTGATTAGCCATGATCAAATTGAAAATTTGAATGAGGAATCTACTTGTTATGCACTCGTAGCTCGAGAGACTGAGTCAAATATCGAGGTGCAAATTCCCGGACACATTACACCAATCCTAAAAGAGTTCTCCGAAATCCTCCTAAAATATCTATCAGGTGAGTTGCCTCCATGAGAGACATTTCACATGCCATTGATTTAGTCTTGGAAGCAACTTTACCAAACCTGCTCCATTACAGAACCCTGCAAAGCATGCGGAGTTACAACGACAAGTAAAAGAGTTACTTGACAAGGGATCCATCAAAAAAAGTTTGAGCTCGTGTGCAGTTCTCACACTTCTGGTATGGCACATGACGTATGTGTGTGGATAGCCGTGCAATCAACAAAATCACCATCAAGTATCGTTTCCCATCTCCCGTCTTAGATTATATGTTGGATCTGATGACGGTGTCATAATCTTCTTCAAAATTAATCTTAAGAGTGGGTACCACCAAATTAGAATCTGACCAGGGGACGAATGAAAGACTGCATTTAAAACTAAAGACGGGTTGTATGAATTGTTGGTTATACCCTTTAGACTGTCCAATGCTTCTAGCACCTTCATGAGAGTGATGACTCAATTGTTACAGTCATTTATCGGTAAATTCGTAATGGTATACTTTAACGATATACTGATTTACAGCCAAACTCAGAAGCAACACATGGACCATCTGAGGCAGGTCATTCGTACACTCCAAACTGAGAAGCTTTACGTAAACCCAAAAGCTGAGAAGTTTTACGCAAACTTAAAGAAGTGTGCTTTCTGTACAGACAGAGTTGTCTTCTTAGGATTTATTGTTTCTTCTTAGAGAGTTTATGTGGACCCTGAGAGGTGAAATCCATCATCGAGTGGCCGCAACCCCGAACAATTAGGGAAGTCAGGAGTTTTCACGGGTTAGCCACTTTTTTACCGTCGGTTTATAAGAACTGTAGCGTTATTATGGCACCAATAACCGACTGTTAAAAGAGTGAGAAATTTCAGTGGACTCTTGCCGCCACCAGGGCTTTTACCGAGATTAAAAGGATGATGGCCGAAGCCCCGTTATGCGTCTCCCAGATTTTCGAATGTGTTTGAAATAACATATGACACATCAGGGCTAACGATAGGTGGTGTATTGAGTCAAGAGAACCATCCTGTTGCCTATTTCGGTGAGAAGTTAAATGACGTCCGACAACGATACTCCACGTATAACAATAAATTCTATGCAGTTATGCAGGCGTTGCGCTGTTGGAGACATTACCAGCTATCACATAAGTTTGTACTGAATTATGATTACGAGGCGCTGAATTATCTCAACTCCCAAAAGAGACTAAATGTGCAGCACAGTTAGTGGGTGGAATTCTCCAGGACTGTACATTTGTCCTCAAGCACAAGGCAGGAGTTGAAAACAAGGTTGCTGATGCGCTCAACCGGTGTGTTATGATTTTGTTAGTTATGGGCACAGAAGTGATTGGGTTCCAGAGATTGAGGGAGGAGTATGAATCGTGTCCTGACTTTGGAGAAATATATGTCGTGTTAAGGGACGGTTCTGTTCGAGAGATGGACAGATTCCTGTTACATGACAGATATCTATTCAGATTCTGTAAGTTATGTATTCCCCGTACGTCTATCTAGGACTTGCTCTCTTGGGAAGTGCATGCAGGAGGTTTAGATGGACACTTCAGTTTAGATGGACACTTCAGCCGGAACAAGACGATTGAGGCCTTGAGCACAGATTCTACTAGCCGAACTTAAAGAAGGATGTTAAAGTCGTTGGCCAGTATTGCACGTGTCAACTGGACAAAATATAAAAACAAATTGCCAGACCCAAACTCCTCTCCCTATACCCAATTGCCCATGACAGGATGTGAGTTTAAATTTCATATTAGGATTACCAAAAATACAAAACTCTATCCTACTAATGGTTGACAGATTCTTCACAATTCTGTGTTTTAAAACATTGGATGCATTCCAGGTAGCTGCCTTTTTCTTTGATAATATTGTCAAATTGCATGTGTTGCCCAAAATCATGGTGTCTGACAGGGATGTTAAGTTAGCTATTTCTGACAAATGTTGTGGCACAAAATGGGAACCAAACTGAAATTCTCGGCAGTCTTTCATCTACAAACTGATGAGCAAACCGAGGTAGTCAATCAAACCTTAAGAAATCTCCTTGGGTGTCTCGTTGGGGAAAACTTGAGGATTTGGGATCTCATCTTACCTATGGCTGAATTTGCATACAATAGTTCTGTCAATAGGACTACAGGTCATAGTCCATTTGAAATAGTAATTGGCTTTAAATCTAGACAGCCAATTGATTTAGTTCCCATGACCCATCATCATTCTAGGGTGTCAGATTTTGCATCAGCATTTGCATCTCATATACGTGCACTATATGAGGAGATCAGAGAGAAGATAATGAAATATAATGTTGATTATAAAGCTTCTGCTGATTTACATTGTAGATTAAAGATATTTAATGTCGGTGACTATGTAATGGTCCGCATGCGACTCGAGCGGTTTCCTCTGGGGACCTTGAAGAAATTACACGCCGAAGCGCATGACCATTCCGAATCCTCAAGAAGATCAATTCAAACGCTTATGTGGTGAATCTCCCACTAAACTTTGGCATCAGTTGCAATTTTAATGTTGAGGACTTGGTCCCATATAGACTTTTGATACCCCTTCTGATTCATTCGTGGATGAGCCTACCTAGGACCCTCACCTCTACTTCCTCCAAAATTATCCTAAAGCAGAAAATATAGATTATATCTTGGATGATCAGATTGTCTCTATCAGAGAAGGAGGAACGCGATGCTATCTCATTAAGTGAAAAGGGAGACCTGACTCAAAAAATTCTTGGATTACTGAGGATTTCTGACAGCTTGATCCTGACATGTTGGAGCATTACCACAGCCAGCAGCAGGCTCCTATCACACATCTGACAGGTTCGAGCTTTTCCCACCCCGGGAGAAATGATGAGGACATCACGCCATTCAATCGAGTCTATACAAGGAGACGACATATTGTTTTCATTTAGTTTTAGCTACTTTATGTTAGCTCAGTTGCTTAGTTTAATTGCTTAGTTGTATTTCTCTTTTATAGATATTTAGTATCACATCGGTTATTTCTCAAAAGTACTCATCTTATAAAGCTTATAAAAAGGCTACCAGACATCTACTTGAGATTATTGAATGATTAAAATTTTTACAAAATATCTAGTTAAATTCTAAGTTTTAGCTCTTTTGGGTGTAATGCCCGTGCAAAAAGTGAAAACTCGAAATTCTATCTTGTTCCAAATTTCAAATTTTAGTTTTGATTTGAAGGCGATTGCAATCCAAACTGTTTTCCATCATCCACATAAGCTGATTTCAATATTGCTTCCTCTGAGCCCAACAGTTTGGTACATTTGGATGGAGCTTAGTAGTTTAGCAAGTTAGATAACTACAGGAACTTGGTAGGAAGACTACAGTGCTGGTAAGAATGACTAAACCCTACAAAGGACCTGAGAAAGAAATAAAAATGTGAACCAATATACAAACATACTACCCAGAATCATGCATGTTTGTGAGATATATATAAGAATGGGAACCAATACATAAAAAATATATGAAATCAAATATTAAGATCATGAATGAAGACCAAGTGAATGAAATAAAAAGGCTAATAATAAAAAGCAGAGAAACAAACTTATAAAAAGAACAATGTTTTACATGTGTCAAGACAACACGAGCAAAAAAAAAATGTTATGATATACTCAACACAAACTATTTGGCTGAACATACCAAGCCAAGCTCCCCAAGACTTGTATGTCGTAACTATTTAAAATGGAAAAGACTTGTAAGTTGTTTATAGTTTCATGTTAATTACAAAACTCTTAAACGAAGACAACATTCATGAACAAAGTTGCAATTATGACAATATATATAGAATATAAACAAATTTTTACCTACCATGGGTTTAAAACTTAAGTCTAGTCAATTTAAGTGCCAGTCAAGCAAATATACGAGCAAATAATAAAGATATGCATACCATGGCATCAAGTCAGCTGTCCACTCATCGGAGTCAAATATAGTCACATTTGATCTAAAAGGTTAATCAAACACCTAGTCATTTGAAGGAATAATCAAACACCTAGTCTTCACCACATAAATTAGAAATAAGATGGGCAAGCGTATAAGCTCTTGCTTCCTTGAAGGAAAAAAAAAGTTAAGAATGTTGTGAATAACCATACAATTACAAGTACATCACCTAGAATCTCTTCCTCCATGGTTTAATAATTTCTTCCATAACTGAATTAATAAAAACATACTCATAATCATCGCAGAAGGCATAGATGGATCAAGGGCAAACAGGCACGCACTATAGTCATGGGAGTAACGGTATTGAAAAATAGAGAAATTTGGGCAGTGGAAAAAAGTTGATGCACTGAAGAAAAACAAGGTAACAGAAATTGAGTGTACCATGAAAATTAAGTGGGAGATAACTCTGAATGACTTTTATCTTAAAAAAGAAAAAAGAAAATCAATCACGTACTTCATAGATTTAAAGACCGCACAACTTAATGCAGAGAGGCTTTATTTGGATCCATGTAACATGTACACTTCTACCATGAAGTTGTATCGTGTCGAATACATGTCAGACTCATGTGTCATACGTATATTTTAGAATTTGGCACGTTTTGGCATGTCGCGTCCATATTGGAATGGCCATGATCATGCACAACATAAGTTTGGATCACTATCGATTTATATTGTGTTAGCATAACTATATGGGTTCATATTTAGATTGAGTTACACCAATAGCCTTAAATTTCTTTTTGAGCGATAACCACATCTTTTGATGTTTGTATGTACATCTTGTTTCCATATGTTCCATGCGGGGGTCGAACTCATTGGATATTCAAATGAAAAATTCACTTTTGTTAAAATTCCATTACATCATTTAAAGTGTTTGAAACAAAAAAAAAAAAAAATCAAGTGTTTACAGTACTATTGCTCATCCCTCAACTAGGCATGGACGGCTAAAAAATGGTTTTTTCCTTAGAAATATCATTTTTGATGTACAAATTCTCAACCCAACCATTTAATCTTGATCTAAATGCTTAAAATCCCTTGCACATGTTAGATCTCAGACATTCTAACACTTTAAACTGTAAAACTAAGCAACTCTCTATTTAAGCGTTTATTTTGTGCTCACTTGTTACATAGACAAAAAAGACTTCAACTTTTAGACATTTATAATGATGTAGATCAATTTGAACTTAAGAAGTGAGTCTTCAACTTGGTTTTCTATTGTTGAATTTGAATGGAAAGGATTTGTTTCCAACTCCTCTCTGAAGGAGCTCTGTATGCTTATATATACATGCATATAAGTGGCATTAATTAAGAGGATTACAGAAAATAGACAAAAATTTCAAATTTGACCTCCTCTTTAAATTCATGCTACCTAAGTACGAAGTAGTTGGAAGACAAACTCTCGAAGAGAGTACCTCACAACAATTTAGTACTTTGAAGAATGCCTAGTCTTCATTGTTTGCTTCTCTTGCTTTTGGCTTTCTTCTTTTTGTTTTTGTTTTTGGTTTTTCCTTTTCTTTTTCTTTTTTTCTTTTTTCATTTTCTTCCTCAAGCTGTCTCTGCGCTCTCCCAATTTGGTTTCCCATGGTAAAGCATGAAAATTACTGCCCAAGACCTGGAGAAGTAACAGCCTCCTCCATAAGAACCTCATCTACTTCCTGCTTTGTTCATCTGCTTCAGCTTCCTTCTTCCCATCTTCTTCAATGTGGAAAAGTGAAATATATTTATTCTGTTCCAGAGTCTTCTCTGGGTGTGCTTAGAAAGGCCACACTAAGGTATCGCTAGTACCACTCAGCACCGCTGCGGTGCCATTAGAGGTACCACTAGATCAACTGGTCTGACATTGATTTCCTATGTCACAATTCAAAACCAATTGAACCCATGGGATAGACCTTAACAGAAAACTGTTAACGGCAGCTTGCAGAGATTTCTTGTGCTTTCTCATGCATCCTTCTCCTTTTTGGGACCCATTTTCTATGATGGGACATTGATTCAACACCCCAAATGAAGTGTCGAGAGACCATATTCAGAACAAAGCCCATTAAGTACCACATTCCAACTCTGCATAAATATTCTTGATCCAAAAGTCAATGCAGAAGTTTCCACAAAACATGCCAAAGCAAGTCTGTCCCCGACTGCTGTAGAATTATCTACAAACAGGCTTACCCTCAAGACTAGCAAGCCTACCACCAAGATCACTAAACCAAAATTTTAAGTGTAGAGAAGAGAATTCATCAAGATGTTTTTTCATAGATATAGGGTCACTCTCCAACTCAATATCAACCTATCATCTTTTCAATGTCATTAAATGCCCATACTTAATACTCTTTCAAGAAATTCCTTGCTACCAAACTTTTTTTTTTTAAGAAAGGACTCAGTTTCCAGAGAAAAACTTTCAAGGGAAGGACAGGTTCCATATGCTATTAGTAAAGCATTTCAGACGGGGGGAATGGCTTATTTCCAAGCACAAGGAAATAAGTAACAGTTGGATAAGCAACTTCCTATTTTAAGTTCTCATCAGAATCAACTTATGGAAACCTTCATAAACGGAAGTAGACCTTCGAAAAGCCCTCTCATCTGATTTTGATTGGATGCCCACCATATAAATCAGATACTGAAATAAACATTTCACAGAACCTATTGTTCCTTAGTGATTTTCTCTATCTAGGTGCATCCATAGTTCCATTAGCAGCAGGATGGTCAGTAAAAAGAGAGTTTTTTTCTTTTCTTTTCTTTTTCCTTGACAATGGCTGCACTACAAAGACACATAAAACAGGTTAATTGTACTGAAGGACATCAAGTCCACATTATATTCTCGTCTTCTCTATTCTCACATTACCAAGATCATTCTTCTTCTTCTTCTTCTTCCCTTTGTCATTCACTTTTCATCTTTGAAGAGGTATTTACACTTGACACCTGAAACTATTCTAGAGGCTGAGTATGCGTACAAGTTATAACTAAAGAATTGTAATAAGAAAATGATCATGAGAAAGCATAAAAGATTTTAAGCACATAAATCACTTCACAAGAATATTGAACATGCTGGAGGAATGCATTTCATAGTCCAACCACGCGAGGGTTTCTTTAGTCCTAGGACAAGCTAAGAATAAAAGAAACCGATGACCCAGGGGCAAGCAAAGCTATAACAATGGAAGAAAACAGATCTGTAGTTGGGCTTTCATTTATATTCCTAACGAACCTCACTTTGTGCCACTGAGAATCATTTTTGAGCTTTTCTGATGAGGACATCACGCCAGTTGTCAGTTACTTTTTTATACCTTAGTTTATTTTGAGATGTTGTGTTTTATTTATCTTTCTTTTAGTACCACATCGGTTATATCCGAGAAGTTCACTTTGTAAGAGCCTATATAAAGAGGCTCAACTCAATGAATAAGAAGACAATGATTAAATAAAACTTTTCCAGTTAAAATTTCAGAGCTCTTGGGTTCTTGAGATTGGGTGTGAAGCCCGTGGTGCAAGGGGTGTGAAGCCCGCGTAAGGGTGCGAAGCCCAAAGTTATCTGGTTATTTCTCCAACCCTAGTCTCTCTTTTCATTTTATTTCTTGTAAACCCTAGTTTTTTTTTTTTATTTGTATTCGAAGGTGATTGCGATCCTTTATTACATCAATTTTGGTATCAGAGCTTTGGTCCCAATCCCCTTCGAATTTCTTCCCCCAAATTCTAGTTCTAGATCTCTAGATCTAGATCTACTTTGCCCAAAAAAAAAGAAAAAAAGAGAACAAAAAAGCAGAAAAAAAGGAAAAACAGAAAAACAGAAAAAAAGAAGAAGGAAAAAACAGGAAAAAAAAGAAGGAAAAAAAACAGAATAACAAGAAAAAAGAAAAAAAGAAAAAATTACCGATTACTGTTCACGGTGAACAGTAATCACCCTGATTACTGTTCACGTGAACAGTAACCTCTTGGTTACTATTCAGCCCCCCCAAAGCCCAACACTCGTCTGTTCTGAAGCCCGTTTCAGGCCCGTCCGGAGTCCGAATCGAGCTCCGTCTGAAACAGTGAGTTGGTAGCTGAGCCCGGAGTTACTGGTAAAGTTTTTGTAGCTTTTTTTTAGCAAATCTGATCTCTTCAAGCCTCTGTTTGAAACCGGTACTGTTCCTGCAACAAAAGAGCAGACTTTCGAGGCCTATTTTCCATTCCGATTTGAGCCCAGTTCGAGGCATCTTTCTTTCATTTCATACTACTGCTATTTTAGAACTTTGTGGGTAAGTTATTCTCTACAGTGTGGGTATTTCTCCGAAGAGTTTTTGAGGAATTTTTGTGTCTGGGCGTGAACGACTCACCCCTCAGGTGATAACCGAACTTGAGCTGAATTATTAACTGTTAAATTACTGCAACTACTATTTAGATTGCTATAATTTGTTGGTTGAATGCTATTTGCTTCTATCTAGTGGTTGCATCACTATTTATCGCTTTCATCATTTTTGGAGTGCATTTTCTTTGCATTTAAACTTTAGCATCTTTTTTGTTCATTTAGTGCATGCATTTAGTTTACTTGACCTTAGAGTTCTCCACTGTATCTATTTGTTTGCTTTGAGCCATCATGACTAGTCAACATTATAGGGACCCCCACTTAGACCAGCTATACAATCCCCGTCAGGGTCATTTGTCCGTTCAGGATTACATTATCATATTCAAGGACTTAATCCACCGTAGTGACGTGAGAGAGCACCCTTCTGAGACTGTAACTAGATTTGTTTGGGATTTACGACCTAAAATAAAACGTGCTATGATTACTGGCCCTTATAACTTAGACACTGTTGAAGATGCCTTTGATGTTGCATTAAGGTTGGAGTTGACTTTCAAAACGCTAGTCAATGCTAAGGCTAAGTGTTATAAATGTGAGGGATATGGACATTATGATTATCAGTGTCCTTCAGAGAGTCAACATGTTAGAATTGTGTCTAGTGATGAAGTTGACGTCTCGAAGGTTATTGAGGAAGTCCATGTTCCTCCCAAGACTGTTAGTATAGACACAACAGTTGGTGCCGACACACTGGTTATTGATGAAATTCACATGTCTAATGGTGCCAGTGATGACGTGAATGAGATAGTTGAGACTACTACATTGCATTTTCCTATTGCATACATTGATGATATCACTAGACCGATAGCAATTTACAATGATACCCACAAATTTGCTACGTACCCATATAGTACTTTGCAGGAATTTGCGGTTGATAATAAGGTGATGGTTATGAGTCGCTCTGAGGCTGTGAGGAAGTTGCACGCTTGGCCTAAAGATTTCGATAGCGCTCTGAAGAGGATTGCTTCCATTACTTGCGAGTTGGATAGTCCATGGGATCCTGGTATTAGTTCCGTCTTCAGTAGGGATGATGCGCCTTGGTCTACTCTCTATGTCTTGATCGAGCTGCCGTCTTTCACAGCCAACCCGTCACGGAGACCAGTTCCACCTCCGCCACCATGGTGTCAACACGACGTACCAGTGATGCTGCCACGACCACCACCTTGGCCCGATTGATATGCTTCGTGAGGAAAGTCCTCACTCAACGGGTCGGGTTTCTCCCTCCCCGGGGGAATTGATGAGGACATCACGCCAGTTGTCAGTTACTTTTTTATGCCTCAGTTTATTTTGAGATGTTGTGTTTTGTTTATCTTTCTTTTAGTATCACATCGGTTATATCCGAGAAGTTCACTTTGTAAGAGCCTATATAAAGAGACTCAACTCAATGAATAAGTAGACAATGATTAAATAAAACTTTTCCAGTTAAAATTTCAGAGCTCTTGGGTTCTTGAGATTGGGTGTGAAGCCCGTGGTGCAAGGGGTGTGAAGCCCGCGTAAGGGGTGCGAAGCCCAAAATTATCTAGTTATTTCTCCAACCCTAGTCTCTCTTTTCATTTTATTTCTTGTAAAACCCTAGTTTTTCTTTTTTATTTGTATTCGAAGGTAATTGCGATCATGTTTTACATCATTTTCCCATTGCAAGCTTGTCGTCCTTAGAAAATAGGATACTAGCCCATGTTGAAGTCTTCCATATCGAACCTAGTTAGCTTTATTTAATACAGAAGCGATTTTAACAAGCATGGATACTTTTCTATTGAAGCATAAAACATACATGATCTTTGATATACATGAATTCCTAATAATTTTGAATATAAGTGTTCAAAATCTAGATTCAAACCATTTACGAAAGCCATTCTAAGGAGATCCAAATTGTCAACAAAATGTGAGCTGTTCAAACACTTCTACAGTCTCGTCCATAGTCATAAATGATACATGGTTTACACTTCAGTAATTTCTGTTAATCTTCTAATATGCAGGATTAGATAAGTAAAATTAAAAAAGGAATATATCTGAACCGTGGTACATCATTGGTTCATGCGGTTTGGATCAGGTGGACAATGGGAAATAGATTCCACATATACTGGTGGCTAGCAGGGGCCACATACATGGCCTGAGGATTTAGCTAGCCACCAGTAGCCCCATCTTCTTTCTTAGTGCTGATAGCTAGTGTGGCTACCGGCCATTGCTTATGTCCCCCCGCTAGCGATCACTCCGGAAAGCAAAAGATGATTATTGCTTAACAATTACACCATACCATAATATAAAGAAGGCAAAAGATGAACTAAAAAGTGACTTAAGTGGTGATTGATAATCAGAGGATACAAATAAAAGGCTAGAGAAAAACAGCAAGTGCCAAAATTCTCCTCTTGGTATGGGAAAAGAAAATTGGCCATCAACACAATTGTAAATTTGATTCTCGGAGGAAAGAAGAAAGCTTGGCAATAGAAAGGTATACAACTACACATCCTGAGTGGGAAATGAGGATTAGGTCCAGAGGAAGTTGGTAGGCATATCTCTGATTAACTGTTGATTAATTTCCAGAAATCTGAACATAATCATTTGTTAGGAACAAGGGAAGACTCTTTAGTTGTATTTAGCGCTAAGAACAAAACAAAAATACACACAGTCTGTAAATATCAAGCAGTCAACGAACAAATGTAACAAAATTACAAAATCCAATGTCAAGCAAAACAAAACTTCCTAAATACAAAACCAGACACTCAAAACTATAGGACGCGCTTAAATTTTTTTTTTTAAAAAAACTCTGATTTAGATAAAACTTATTCATAAGAGATACCACAATGGCATGCACTCAACAAATTATTATTATTATTATTATTATTATTATTATTATTATTATTATTATTATTATTTTGTGGGGGGGTGGGGTGGGGGTGGGGGTGGGGGTGGGGTGGGGTGGGGGTTGAACAATGAGGAAGTTTTGCCTAAACAAAAAATAGACAATATGCAGATAACATGTGACAACTTTACATCACAATAATTACTGGAGTGTCATAAATGCTCTTTCTAAGAGTTTTGTTCACTGAATCAACAAAGCTCTTCAGATAAGCAAAATAAAGTAACACAATCAGGCAGAGTCTCCATTCTGAAGGCAAATGTGGGTTCATTTCTATCTGACCTATATTTTTTTGACTTTCGCGATGAAGTTTACTATTACCTGGTACACATGTTATGCTCAGGAGTTTTTGAATTGTTCTTCTGCTACTTGTTATAAATGTAATGCCTTCCTAGAATATTAATAGCTCAAACTTCCACATGGTAAGTTTTGCGTATGTGTCTAGATTCGTGTAACCATCTCGCTAAATCAGAATCATTTGGGCTTTTCAGCCGAGTCATGACATCAATTCATGCTTCAAAGAACTCCAGAGTCATAATCCAAGAAAAGATTAAATGTCATATCACCACAACACAACAGGACTTGGGAAAATACTTAGATCAAGTCCTTATGATATAGCACAAGAGAAATGATACAAGTAAGTAGGTCCATTCCACCAGGGATTCTATGACCAATGGTGGTCCCAAATGTTGAATAAACTCCAAATAATATATATTTCTAATAATGGAGCATAACTTCCCCATTAAAATCCTTGAGGCTAAGAAAGTGCAAGACCAACGGATGTAATTAAAAGTAAGAAGATCATATTTACAAAGTGTTGTGTCACAAACTCAATGCCTAAAACAATAAAGTTATTAGAGGACAAGAAAACGTAAAAGATTTCATTGAAAAAACCATGAGGAATAATTTGGTAGCTTTTTCTCCACGAAACATGTAAAATATAGTCCAATTGAGATTGAGACAACCAGTCAAGACCCTCAGGTTAGATGATTCATTTCCAATTTCAAGTCAAATATACCCAAAAAGGACAAGCTCACGCAGAGGATTTCCCCAAGGAACAAAGGAAAAAAGAAATTTTGGTTGAAGGATGATGAGCATATTTCCATCTCTCCTCACAAAACATCACATTATTCAAAAATTCAGCTCAAGTCTTCGTGTTTTTGTTCTATCGACTAGAAAATAGCAAGAAATTACTGTTTCTGACTAGCACATCAACAAAAAAACTGATACATGCAATTTCTCAAAGATAGAAAGGCCATGATTTGACGGAATTGCGTGCTCCCCTTTTCACAGCTTAAGTAGTCAATTCAGCGACCCATTAACAACAAATTCTAAGAAAAAAGGAAACCCAAAATTCATTTATTGACTTAATAAAATCTAAAGATGTGGTCACAAGCTTCTGTGATGGGCATTGAAGAATAAAGGAAATTCAAGTGGACATGTCGACACTGTTAATACATGGACTTGGGAGAAAAAAATTAGCATTAGCTGCTTAAAGGGTGCAAGAATCAGGGCTAGAAAGTCCCGCAAGGACAATATGCCTTGTCAAAGTAGGGGTTGGGAATGGGCCGGCGCAAATTTTTTTTCCCTACGGGTGTGTATGTATTAATCAGTACTTTGAGCCATGTTGGGAATGAAGATCAGTGCCCATTTAATTTCCATGCTGTATTTGTGTTCACTTCTATCCAGCACAATATGGCTCGCGATGGCACAAATAGGGCCTGAACAGGACAGTCCAAATGCACAACCTGAATAGGGGAGAACGGTACTGCCCATGCCATGACCGGACTAGAGCACATTTGTAGTACCAGTCGTCTAGGCATAGACTCAGTCTTGAAAGTGTACTACCTGCGTTCCGTTAGCCTTGATTGTGTGTTGCATATTACTTTTGGCTTTCTTAGAGGTAATTACACACAAACACGTGCGCGCACGCACAAACTACCGATTAATTAATTTTTTGTTATGAATTTTAACATGCGCAGGATAGCTCAATATGGGCATGAACAGTATACGTGCATGAATAGATAATGCAGTTTGGGCACAAATGGGACATCACGGTTTAGGAATGAATGAGTCAGTCCACTTTGGGCATAAATGGCCAGCCTAATATATGAACTAATTTAGGCACAAATAGGGATACCCATTCTACACGTGGACCATCCCTTGCCCAACTAACCAGGATATAGGCTTAGAGTTCTGGCCCAAACAGTACATGGGTTGTGCCCTGTGCCTAGGAAAATGTGTAGGTTGTGACACAGCTATGGATAAGCACAGTGCGATATGGCCCATTTCCAACCCTATGTCAACGGTCATACCTATTCGCATGTTATATGCACACATATTGGTGATATCGGAAAGAATGACATCTATTGTTAATCATTTGAACGTTATGTGATGGGAAGAGGTTGGACAATAGAAACGGTTGAGTTAAGAGTTTTAACAATAAAAAGATCAGGAGCAGACTCAAAACTAAATAGTAATTAACGAGAACAAAAGAGTGCAATTTTAAAGTAATATTTTGTCCGTGGAACTTTTAGGATATATGACAAAATGGAGGCCTAGCCAACCAATAATTTCTAGGTTCTTCTCAACCTAAGAAGGAAAAAGAGTACTATTGAGAGAACACATAAATAGAAAGGATAAAGCGAGATGACAACTTTGAAAGGTTACATGGTTAACTGCTTCAATGTGAATAACATGAAAAATCCAAAGAACATCATCAGGCCAGAGTTTTAATATGGGTCAAAGTAGAGAGCAGTCAAAAGGGCTCGTGAGCATAATATAAGAATAATAGTGAGGCTAAATAAGTATTGATGTCAATATAATTCAGAAGCAAGTACACTAACATTACCGATAGGAAAAAGAAGTTGGGTGAGCAAGTTTTACACGCATTATGGATGAAGAATGCCAACAATGCGTCAAAACAAGGTTCTAAAACTCGATTTCAACGTTGGTTTCAGACCCTATAGGCAGTTTCAATGTCAATTTCAGACCAATAGGCAGTTTTAGTTGTACCATCCGTTCCAGATCCCTCTCTATAGTTTATTTTGATCTTTAAGTGTTTAAGAAAAGTTTAAACAATAAAATAAGCAAACATCAATGCACCGGGAAAAAAGGAAGCTCATCTACCTCCTTTTCACTATATTTAGAGCTTGCATGCACAAAGTTTATGTCTGTTTGAGGTAAACAAGTGTGTACAGTTTTAATATTTTGTAATCATTATTTGAAATCCATCCACAGTACTTTGTAGTCATTATTTGAAATGCCATAATAATTCCATAGGTCATCCACCAAGAGTAAAAAAATGGTACTAGCAAATATTGTTTTTAGAAACTGCTTTTATTAAAAGCATGAAATAAAAATTTCATGAGGTGAAAATATATGGTTAATGTAAATTGCACAAAATACTTTCAAGTTTTCCTATTTTCCAAGTTAATACCATGTGCATGATTAAAATTTTAATACCAAAATAATATAATAGTTTTTACAGTTTGCATCTAGATACCCTACATTAGTAAGAAGTTAGTGAATTCGTTCATGACTCTCACGACAAAAAAGTGATCATAGTGCCCTTATCTCTTTAACTTAAAGGACCCTGCCACCTTTCAATCTCATCTTTTTCATCAATTTGTTTTTCATGTCATCATTTCCATCTCAACCTTTCCTCCATATCCGAAGCCTTTCCTCCTCATCCTCTTAGAAGGCACCCATATAATCATAGATCTAGTCCTAAAACTCATCCAGGTACATGATTGTATCTATTTAACCTTATAACTCAGAAATTCTCTTTTAAACTTTTTTCAACACCATTTACCCAAGTTGAAAGGTTTTATCCATAAAACCATCATTTTTAAAAGGTAGATCTAAAAAAACACAAAAAAAATCAAATTTCTAAACAGATAACAATTATTACCTTTGTTACAAAGTGATCTGCACAAGAATCAAGAAAGAAAAACAAGCTCCGGATGTCCTTGAGAGAAATAAGTCATGCATTCTCACCTTTGACAACCCACTCCTTTGTATGCTGATACACTTCTCCGTGTGCCTCTGGTTCCCTCCTTATGTCAGGTCAAATCTGAAAGAAACCGAAAAGAAACTTTAAAAAATTGTGCCCCCATCCCTCCCCAATTTTTTCCCTTAAATCTTTCGTTAAGTTACTTAAGTATGGTAAATGGGCAATAGAGCTAACATATGAAGCACGAACACTTCAAAGTGAATGTCGTGTCCACGTCGGGCATGTGTTAAACACCAACACTTGTAAGACACTTGCCCGAAGTTGTATCAGATTTAAAAATCATAAACTTGTGTGTCGACATCATGTTCAATGTCATGTCAGTTTTAATAATATCTAAAGATCATGTGTTGGATACATAAAAGTTATACGCCACTCAATAAGCACGAAAAAATGCCTCTTCGACCTAAGAAAATACTATATTAATAGAATCTAAACACATCATGAACCAGATGAAGTATTAATTAGATCTTTTTAGTTTCTTTTGTTTTTCGTGTTACTTTATTAGAAGCTATGTATTTAAATGTTTAGATTTTTTTTCATTTTACCAATAATACAACACATCCTAATCACTACGGGTTTTGATATGCATATAAATACACACATACATATAATTATATCATTGTGTTCGTGTATCCTATATTTTAAGGATTTATCGTGTTATCGTATCTGTTGTGTCCTTTGTCTATGTCCATGCATCATAGGTGTTAACAAATACCTAAGGCTATCATTCTAACAACTATCACCGCCTATAAGGTAGCATACTCCAAGAGATAAGGTATATGGTAGTAAAAAATTGAAAAAAGTGTATATGAAACTAACTTCTCCAAAACTAAAAAGAACTTGCATGAAATTACCCTCTAGTTTAAGAGTTACTTAAAAATTGGATAGAACAAGCTTTGTTATTATACTTGAATCTTGTTCTACCTAAAATTGCATTATTTTTATGTTTAAAATATTTACAAGGTTATATATAGTATAAATTTAAAGGTGAAAAAAGATGGTCCAATAGAGAAACCTATAGCTAAAGTTGTTTTGTAAGTTAGATTCAATATATATAAATTTATCGTTGAAGGGAAATTGTGTCGATGCCCCCACATTGTACTGGTACTTTTTTTTCTATTCAACGGCTTTTGATAGCCTATTACATCCTCTAGAAACACACCCCAAAAATTCAAGTGAGGTTAATTTTCTTGTTTCCAGAGGAAAGTTCCTGTCCAAATAGAGACCCGTGTTTTGCCCCTTTTATCACAACCCATTACCACTCTCCTAATTTTACTTGATGTTTTACGCCTCTTCACTATTTTTTATCAAAATTTACCCCTATGTCAAGGTGCAGCTTTACTTAAAAGGAAATTTCTCATTTCAATTGGTTTGCCCATAACATCTTGTATCAAAATGACCCCGAATAATAGCATCTGAATTAGTGGCAACTATAAATAGGAATACATGTGACATATAGAAACTTTGAAATGTACATGCTCTTTGTTTTCTTCCTCGAGTTTTCTTCTCTCACTTTATGTGGTTGTAGGATATTTGTTCTCCCCAGAGTAAGTCATGATGAGAAAGATCAACTTCTTTTCCCTAACATTTGTCCACATTTTTTTAGAGACACTTTTTCTTCATTGACCGGATTGGGAAGCCCAGACAATCTGTTCATAAAGCAACAAAGAGACCTCCCTTTGTTTGCCATACTTCATTGAAGTCTACCTGAAAACTTTACCCAAAAGTGTACTGCCTGCCATTTGAAACTTGTAGGGATAAAAGAACAGGATACGTTCTTCCCTTGTGAGATGTTGTAGGTTTGAATCTCCTCACTCGCGGTGGACGAGGGAATCTTGAATTGAAAATGTTGGAGGTGCACTGCACTACACAGTACAGACTTATTATTCAATGCAACAATTTGAGTTCACAACACACTTAACCTACTAGTAGTTCTGTGGAGACTTGTTGTGATCTGTGCGCGCGACAAAAGGACTAACTAGAATTGCATGGCAATTCCTTCAAGGAGTTGTTTCTCTCTTCATGCGGTATTTTTCCGGCAAGGGCACTTTTTGTCAATGTGGAAGCTTTCTTTTCCTTTATTGGGATGCCTTTGCCCCCCTTAGTAGACTTTATCCTCTGATATGAAGTAAGCCTACGAGCCTTTCTCAAATAAATAAATAAATAAAGAGCTAAGGAAGGCAATGGCATAGATTTATATTTATATTAATTTAATTTTTAAAAGAAGGAAGAAACCAAAGGTGCAAGTTAGCATATAGGTTTTGGAGCCTCTTGATTGCTTTTATTTACAGCTCCTCTGATCCTCCTTCATTAAAAAAAAAACGAAACAAAAACTCTAACTTCATGCAAGTAGGTAGAAATGCCTGCATCCGGACAAGACCGTTTTCAGGTTGACTAGCACCAAAACAAACTCCTTAAATTTTCCTACTCTATTCAATCAAGGCCCTAACTCAAAGGGTTCTAACAACAAGAATAATTAAAAGGGAAGGGGAGAAGTTGATGCTAAGAAATTTTGTATAATAAAATTTGAAGGCGAAAGATATCATCTCATTAACATAAACTAGAGAGGGTACATGGATAATTTGGAAATAGGGATAAGATACAAGATTCAGTCAACTCAAAGGAAATGAGGACCAAATAGGAGATGGGGCCGCTCACCCATAGGAGTAACCGCTCTCTTGCTAAAGCAAGCTCTAAGTCTTAGAAGATGGGGAGGCATGTAGATCAAAGGAATCACTCTCTTTCTATAAGAATAAGCTCTATGTCTCCTTCTACAAGAATAAGCTCTATGCCTCACATTATATTCATCCAAAAATTCCCCTACACAAGAAAAAATAATCTACTTTGTATGAGCACTATGATTTTTGGAACATGTCCCGTATCAACTAGCTTTTAGACTATTTAAGCCACATTAATGGGGACAACAGGTAGTATTTTTCAAACAAAATATGGTTGAGCCTTTTGACCTTTTAAACACTTTTGGGTGTTTGTTTCGGAAAACACTGTTGAATCTTAACAAGTACTATAACCTCAGAGTTAGGTCATGCAAATCACATCCTAGCATGCAAGAAGGCGTTTGAACTGAAGGATGCCATATTCTCTGTGAATATTACAATTGATGCCTTGGAAGTTGGATGAGATTGTAGAGTAGTTTCAAGTCCAATGGTATCAGTTATGATTAAAATTGAACCGGCCAAATGGTTCTTCATCAAGATATGGAGGTTTACTCCAACTCAATGGTCAGATTAGCAAAATGCTCATTGATGTGAATGGCCACTACATATCCAAAGCCAACATCATTTGTGATGCCAAATTTTCAGCTGATTGTTTTAGCAATGATGATAGAGGCAGGGTTGTCATCATGTCGTTTGGATCACTTAACAATGGAAGGTGAAATAGATTCCCAGCATTTTTCTTTTGATAATGAGCATATGTTTATTGCAACCCCTTCAATCATCAAAGAGACATTAGCATGGCAGTTTCAACTCCAAGGATGAGAACTTGTTCTGCTCCAAATTATGATGCTACCAATATATGGAGTAAAAATCTAAAAGGATGAGATCATTATAAATGATTCCATTAAGATAGCTTGAAAGGGTACATGGATAATTAGAATTGGGGTAAGACGTGGACTCGCTCAACCAAAATGGAGTAAAAATCTAAAAGGGTGAGATCATTATAAATGATTCCATTAAGATAGCTTGAAAGGGTACATGGATAATTAGAATTGGGGTAAGACATGGACTCGCTCAACCAAAATGGTGAAGACTAACTCACCTATAAAAGGAATAATTCATTATCTAAGAACTAGCTCTAAGCTCTCACAAATAACCCCTCCAAAAAATCCCAAGAAAAAGCATCACATAGTCCAATTTATTGAAGTAATTTGGCATTTGAACCGTGTTAACACAATTGTCTCTGAGACATTTTTGCAACAAAAAGTCGACTGATCTCTCTTAGACTTTTTAAACACTATTGAGTTAAGGACTGAGCAGCTCCAATTCCAACAGAAACTACATCAAATACCTAAAAGAAGGAAGGTTGCATCTTCAACTCCCACTGGCTGCTATAATTTAATACTCAGTTCCCACTGCATCAGATGTTTAAGTCCCTCCCTTCTCCTGTGTGCAGTTATGCTTGTGCCCCTCTTGATTGTTGGATCAACTTTGCAACTTTTTCTCCTAATAAAACTGTAACATGGGTATGGGTTTGCTAGTTTTGGTCAACTAAAACAAAAGCTATCAACAGTCTCAAACATGCTTCAGACATATATATTGTCAAACCAGAGTCGACTTCTGCTGAAAAGAAAAGCTCATTTTCCGAATGAAGGGTCAAAAGGCAAAAGATATCAGTGCAGGCAAGGAAATCTTGGGAAGGAACAGCATGAATCGAGAATCTCACTCTAATTTCACTTGCAGAAGAATATTTATTGATTGATGAGGAAAAGGCGTTCCCATGAAATCAAAAATTTAAAAGTAGAGGACAATTATACAACAATTTGTAAATGGAAACCCCATATTGTTGAGAGAAAGATCCATGGTAGCATCCAAGTGTAGAGCAAAACCACAGGTGATATCCAGCATGCAACCTCGTATGTATAGTACAGGAGTGAGAATATGGCACCAAAACAGAACCAAATGATATGTATCCATAATCTTTAAAGTCCCCACTTATTATATATGTTTGTAAAGCAAATTATGGAAGTACAGCAACAAACTTGCTTTTAGTTTTCATCCAGAAACAAACAATGACATATCCTGCCTCTTTGAAGCAAGAGGTGGTGCCCCTTCCCTTTTGGAATGAGTGAAAATGCATGGTATTTCAATTGAATCAAATTACAGGCATACACAAAATTCTTACACCATGTCCCAACCTAGAGGAGTTGCTTAGATGAATCCTTCAATGTCAATCATTCATATTAATGATTAAATCCACTGGCACTGCGAGCATTTCCAACTCCATTCCACCCATGTTAAATTATATTTTTGTTCTTCAATTTTCCTTTCTTGAACTCTTAACACAAATCCAAGCACCTCACCCAATAGCAACTCTCCGTTCTTGGTTAAATATACAGTTATCATCGCAGTTAGTTCTTTACCACCTCTCCTCAATAATACATCAAACTTAAACTAAGAAAATAGCATTAGGACACAAGATACCGAGCCCAATAAATCTAAGCATTGGTCATCTAGACCAAGGCCTTTGATTTTAAGAGGAACGTATCCTAATCACGAGGCATTGCAACATCTACAGGCTGCCAGACACAATAAATTACCATATCATGAGCTACACTGCTTGCCTACCTCATTTGTATGCATAATAAAATCATTGGGCAAAAAATCCATCTCATCCAATAATAACAAGAATTTTTATAATTAACCATTCTGGAGAAGGCCTAAAGAGAAATCACCAAATTCAACAACAAAATGAAAATTTTAGATCTACGCTTGCATCACGCAAACAACCACTGCAGAATACACAAATTACATCACACAAAACAAATATCCTTATTCACAAATGACAAAATTTGGGTTCAAAGCAAACCCACCTCTAATTAACAGCAATGACCAATGATCACCATCAATTTTAGATTTTGATAACAATTTTTGTCACAATCACGAAATTTACAAAAAAAAAAAAGGCATGAATGGTACATAGAAATTTAACACGTCCCATTTCTTATTGAACGTAAAAATTTAGAGAAATACCTTCGTATAGCGTAGATTTGTAGCTCTTTTAGGGTTTCTCTTGATCAATGGGTTTTTTTACACTTTTCTTCGAAGAAAAAATGAAGACGAAAGAGCTCTTCGAACAGGAACAGCAGGGTTGCGTTTGGGATGGCGTGGGGGGGGGGTCAGAGAGAGAGATGCGCATATGCGTTCTCAATGTGCCGCAAACAGCACACCAACCCAACCTGGTTTTTCTGAACCCGGCCGGGCTCCTCTCTGCTGTCGGGTCCCGGATCTCGTTGATCAAGACCCGATGCGACCGGATGAGGGGCGGGTTATCTCCTTACCCGACTCGACCCGCTCTCATTATTTTACTATTGGCTAAAGGATGTATTTGCTGAAAAAGAATTTGGGGCTTTTAGACTAGTATAGCGAAAAACTAATTGATCAGTTAGGAAGAGGCGGGGGAGAGGTAGAAGGAGGAGGAAGAAGGCAGGGGCTCTCTCTCTCGCGGATGAAGACGAACGAACGGAGTTTCTATATGAGTCACGGGAGAAAACTTCCCTTTCAGTCAGCTTTGAATACATACACACACATGCACACACCTTGATTGGTTATATATATATATATATATATATATATATATATATATATATATATATATATATATATATATATATATATATATATATATATATATATATATATATATATATATGATGAAAAATGTACCTCAGCCGCCAGCTGAGAGAGACTCTCTCAGCTGACGCTTCAATGTGGTTGCAGCCCACTGCGACATGGTTACAGCCCTAAAAAATCATATATTTTAAGTATAAGTAGGATTGAGATCATGATAGCAGTTCTCAGAAAAAGACTTCAGAACAAGACTGCGATCATGGTCGCAGTCCTCAAAAAATACTGCGACTTGATCACAATCCTCACAAAAAAGTGCGATCATGGTAGCAGTGCTCAAAATTTTAGCTGAATTTCAGCCATGTTGCACCAGTTGGAGAGTCTCTCTCAGCTGGCGGCTGAGGTAGCCAGCAGAGAGAGACTCTCTCAGCTGTCACTTTAATATGCTTGTAAACTTACTGCAACATGATCGCAATCTACTGTAATATGGTCGCAATCCTAAAAAAATCAAATATTTTCAGTGTAATTAGGACTGTAACCATGGTCGCAGTCCTCAGAAAAAGACTGCGATCTTGGACGCAGTCCTTAGAAAAGACTGTGACCATGGCAGCAGTTCTCATAAAAACACTGTGACTTAATCACAGTGCTCATATAAAACTGCGGTCATGGCACCAGCACCCAAAATTGTGGTTGAAATTCAGCCACGTTGCGCCAGCTGAGAGAGTCTCTCTCAGCTGGCGGCTGAGGTACATCTTCCTCTCTCTCTCTCTCTCTCTCTCTCTCTATATATATATATATATATATATATATATATATATATATATATATATATATATATATATATATATATATATATATAATCTGTATAGAGTCTCTCTATACAGATTCAACCATATAATGTGGGACCAAGTTAGCGGGTGTAACAGCCCACTTAAAGTGGTGTTAATTCCACTAAATTAGTGGGGTTCACCCATTAACCCCCCGAGTGAAACAGTCAATTGATGACCTGGTAAAGCTCGTTGCGGAGTTAAGTCATGCGAAGTTAAGCCTTAGCTTAGAGCTTCTGCAAAGTTACCTTCGTAGTCCCCTGCGAAGGTAAGACTTAGCTCATAGCCTGGAACGAAGTTACCTTCAAGGTTTTGTACGAAGCTGAGACTCAACACATAGCGGAGCTAAATCCTTTTTTCCTTCCAGCGAAGCTAGGGGTAAAGCTTCTAGCGCAAAGCTCCTGGATCAGCTTTTAGGGGGGCTAAATGGGAAGCTTCAAGCGAAGCTAATAGTTAGCCTCACAGCGAAGTTGAGATTAGCTTTGGACGAAGCTGTAAGTTAGCTCTATTTGGAGCCATAAAGAGTTTTAAAGCGAGGCTAGAGGTTATCCCCTTGGGCTCATGCAAGGCTAAGTGTTGAGCTAACTTAGTATCTTAGGCCTGCTTGGATCTCTTCAAAGACAACTTTGGCTTACTGTCTGCTTCAGTGGATCAGTAAAGTCTAAGTCGTTGTCTTGTCCCTAGTCGTCAGCTTGTCTTCTATTTATCTTTTATAAATATCGATAAGTTAGACGTCGTTCAGATCGGTTGAAAATAAATGTATGAGTTTTGTCCTTTTAGACTGTCAACAGATAGATGATCAAGATCTCATACCAACATTGGATGACTAGTCCTCTAATGGTCCAATCATTGTCAGTTCTCACATTTACGCTATTTTACCTCCTTTTGTGATTGTGATTCTTCAAATCCATATTTCATCATGTTAGCACTCTTGGACCTCTTCTTTATTACTGCAAGATCACAAGAATCACGGACAATGATTTATTCTCTCAAAATCATCACTAGAACACTAGAGCCAACCTGGCTTCCGCCCTGTGATAGTTGAACCTCCACTATCTTAGGACTCATTTCCTTCTCGGCTTCTAGAGTGAAGCCTTCTAATAATTCCCCCCAACTTAGAAGTATAGATATTTGATTCAAATATTATTTCAAGCACTCTATTAAATTTCGCTCAAATGTCCCTAATCTTATAATTTCATATGGCTGCAAGAAACTTTCATTTTGCCCCAAATTTATAGCATTTACAAATCCAATGTTCCTATATCAAGAATCAAGTCTCTGCATGTGTGATATATAAGAATCTGAAATAAAGTCACGTGATTGTACTACAAGATGCACAAAATATGGTTACAAAGAATTCACTCAAATTTTAAAAGCATAACTACACTTGACATTAAGCTCTTCGCAGTTCTGACAACTCCTTCCCTTTTGTCTCTGTTTTGGGAACATTTCGCAACCAAATAACTGATTCTAGATTCTTCATTTACCAAACTTCGAAAAAAATTGTCATCACATTGACCAACTCTTTTTGGAACATCTTCAAAATCCGTCTAATAAACACTTTCCAACTTGTATTTCAATTAGATTTGAGATACAATTTGGCACGAAGTTCAAATATAAAAAGTCTTCTTGAGAGTTGGGTCTACAATGAGTAGCAATGACTTTTATCATATTGATGGATAAACTCAACAAGTTTGGTATTAGCATTCACATAACTATCAAAAATGAAATTAATACTCTCACTTTTTGACAAGTTGTCATTCCTGTCTAAAAATTGTCTTTCAAATATGATTCCACCAAATATGCTCACAATCTATACATCTTTGGCAACCAGCTATCTTCGTATTCATCTATATTATATTTTTCCTTCATAGTCCTCCAACGGTCCTCGCATATGCTTATATTACAAGAATGCAACCAAACATTGAAATCAAGAGAAATCTCATCCCCGTATTGTTCTTCAAGGATATATGTTGCTTGGTGATATATTTTCTAATATGCCAAGAATGAAACCGATGGCGAGTATTAGGAAAAACTTTTTTGATGGATGCACCTACCTATGCATCTTGATCTGTAATGATCGTTTTTAATACAACTCCGTGCATGCATTTGAGCCATTGAGTGAAAAGCCACACGAACGTATCCTTTACTCATCTGTGAACAGTGCATAATCAAATAAAATAGACTTTCAGTGATGGTTTACTCCTGTGAAAGGGACTGAAGAGCTAGTTGAGGTGATTAGTCTTGTACGTGGTATTAAACACTACCACATCTCCAAAACTCAAATAATAGGATAGTGCTCTTTCATAACCCAATACACACTTATTAGTATCCTTCACGGTCGACCTCCATGGGGAAATAAAAAATCTAGATCTGTCTCTCCTCTATCTTGAAAAGGTCTGATAATAGATATGAACTCGTGGTCAATGTTGTTACTCTTGTGTCTAATATAGTCAATATATTGTTGTCTACCGACTTGTTCTCCATCTTCTTTGATATTGATTGCATTAACCACTCGATCAATATTCGAAGGGCATATTCCTTTGTCATCAAAATTGCTTATAATGCTTCTGGCCACCTTTGATCGATATATACTGTGAGAGGAATAATTATGCACTTTTTCAAGCCTTGTAAAGATATGTGAATGCGAGTCAACAAACTTGGTGACCTTCCAAATCTTCTTGTCTGTAAAGTCTTCAATTGAATATGCATCTCAGCTGGACAACTAACTCTGTTATCAATATGATACTTGATAACAAGCCCCTCTTGTTTTTTACACCCTCTTTACTGCAACAATATTTCCTACATATAACTTCATGCGGAGGCCTCCTTGATCTTTCTTTTCTTTTTTTTTTTTGAACTCCAAATCCCTTCTTCTTTGCATACGCGTTGTAATAGTTGTATGTGTTGTCTCTTGAAGCAAACTCCTTGCCTACATAAATAACTTCGTTTCCGGAAGCAATACTAACTGGGTTTACAAGGACCATACATATGTCAGTGTCATCTTTGCTTGCCTCCTGGAATACAATGTCCAACATTTTTAAATAGGGAATATCTTGATATGCCTAAATAATAAAATACACAAAAAGATATCACGATATGTACAATACACAAACCATTCTAGAAAAAAATATATTATTAGCAAATCTTGTACTATTGCATACAAATTAATTACTTATAATTAAAAGGATGACCCAAATTTGATTTGGATAAACAACTCATTCCTATTAGTATTGTTTCTACTTGCAGACTTATGAGTGTCTCTATCTAACAAGTATGTTTGGATAGGCAACTCGAACAGAAAAGGGTGTGAAAGGACTTGGCGTACCATCCCAAAAGACTAGCCTTTTAGGTGGAATTGCCCAAATCCTTATATACCAAAGATCATCCCCATGTCTAGCCGATGTGGGACTATTTGTTTGACATCCAACTTAACAATCCTCCTCGAACAAAGAGTCTTGCAGCCTGCTTCTCCTCTTCACTGCGTAGGTGCAACACGCCTTACATGGAGCAGGAGCTGCTTGCAAATACTCAAGAGCCTAACTAGTTTCATACAAGAGGCCCACCATTACGCTTTTTTTGCGCCAATGAAGTGATCAAGCCCATTGCACCTTTTGCGCTTATTGGGGGATCGAACATCACCCACACACACGATTAAGTTCGGGCATGGATCTGATACCAATTGTAAGGACTTAGAGCACCATCCCAAAAGACTAGCTTTCTAGATGTAGTTGCTCAAATTCTTATATACTCAAGGTCATCCCCACGTCTAGCCGATGTGAGACTATTTGTTCGATTCAAATTTCAATAATCCCTCTCGAACAAAGAGTTTCCAAGCAAGCTCAACTTTCTTCACAACAGAAGACCAAATGCTCGATCGAGATCCAACTCTTTACTGCGTGGGGTAGACACGCCTTACATCAAGCATCGACTGCAACTGGCTTCTCTTCTACACCGCGGGATGATGACACACTCATTACAAATGAGCACCACTATCAAATATCTCGCGAGCCAAATTCTGTTATAGGGGCCCACTACTGCGCTTTCTTGCATCAATTTGGGGGATCAACAATCTCGAACATTACCAACAGATCTGAAAATGACATTTGGTTCGTGCAATTAGCAATCTGGCTCTGATACCACTTGTTGGAATCTAAGCAACAGAGCCAATTGCACAAACAAGCAAATAAAGAGAAGAAAATGGGAATATTCAAATTTAACGAGGTTCAGCAATTGCCTAAATCCTCGGGGCCGAGGGGAGAGATCTTATAAATCAATTAATTACATGAGATAAATACTGAGGACAGTACCCCTCTTTATATAGCCAGAAAATCCTTGAAGAAAAGGAAACCAACAGATCTGAAAACTGATCAGAAACAGATTCAGAATTTTAAAAGAAAACTACCCAGACCCAACTGCGATCGACTGCGCTCTGTGCGGTATCAAAACTGCGTTCTATGCGGTTGACCAGGCGGTCAACTGCACTCTGTGCAGAGCCAATTTGGACATTCTAGCCGGTCGACCGGGCCTAATTTTGCTAACAATTTCTCTTAGGCGGTCGACCGCTACCCTCTTTCTGTCCTCGTGCATGCTCTGTGCATGGTCGGTCGACCAGCATCTATCTTCGATTGTATCTGGTCTTCTCCCTTGCACCGCTGAATTCGATCTCTGCGCTATCTTTTCCGATGAGTTAAAAAAAACTCTACTAATAAGATTTTACACTCTCTTCCCACAAGGTGGTCAACAATTAGACATTTCACGAGATTTTTTCTATATGAGAATAAATTTCACTTCCACCACTTCCCTTCCCGTGTTAGAAACTAGAAACTACAAGCAAGTAGAGAATTTGAGAACCCATCTCAATTCTCAATTCCATATATAATCTATTTTTCATAAAAAATATTAAATCCAATTAAATCAAATTTTCAAAAATATTAACCTCTATCTCAACATCTGAAGTTCTCGCTGCCACTACTATGTTAGTTGTTACTGCAGCTGTGCTTAAAGAGAGATGGAACTCAGAACTAATAACATTTTGATTGACGAACGACATTAAGGTCAACTGTGGTGGTTACCTCGAGAAGAGAGGGAGAGTTTCGTGTCGTAAATAGGTGAGAGAGCTGGGAACATTGTCATTAGGGTGGTTTCAGTTGGGAAGGTCGGTGATAATAAGTGGTGAGATGACGATGTGGAAAGACGAGATCGGTGTTGGGTGGGTTCACTCGGCAAAAAAGAGGACATGGAGATGGAGGCGAGCAGGGCACATCGGGGTTCGAGGCTGGGTGGCGAGATCGGGGTTGGGTTCCTCGGCAGGAGAGGAGAGAAAGGCCACGACAATGAGAGAGGAGAGAAAGCGGCGACGCCGTCAACGAGAGAGGAGATAGAGAGGGCGGCGATGTCGGCGACGGGAGAGGAGAGGAGATGGAGAGGGCTAGAGACAATGGAAGAGAGGAGAGCGGCAACGATGGACGAGAGAGGAGAGGAAAGGAGAGAGAGACGGCAACGTCTGCGACGTGAAAGGAGAGGAGAGAGAGGGCGGGTGATTGTGGCGACAGGAGAGGAGAAGTTTTCTCGGCCCAGCTCTTGTCAGGCTGCAACTCGAGAGAGAGAGGGGGGGGGGGGGGAGAGAGAGACGTCTGCGAGGGGAAAGGAGAGGAGAGAGAGGGCGGATGGTGATGGCGACAGGAGAGGAGAAGTTTTCTCGGCCCAGCTCCTGTCAGGCTGCAACTCGAGGGAGGGGGAGGGGGGGGGGGGGGGGGGGGTGGGGGGGGAGAGAGAGAGAGCTATTGGGTGTTTTGAAACCATGCCCATCTATTACTCAATGTCAAAGGAAGGCAAAAATTTTCCTGTTTTTTTTATATTTAACCTATATATTGATACTTTAATGACTAAATTACCCTCAACTAATTCCAAGCATCACTTGATATCTTTTGCAGCCTCTTTTTTGTATCTTTTTCTCGTGCAAAAGCAAAAACCTGAGAAGTTACCCTACCTTGAGAAGGTGTGTCAGCTTCCCTCAACATGTAAGCAACAAGGCTAATAAGATTGACAAAATTTGTTTGCCAATTGTTATTTAATCCTGCTAACTTCATTAAAACGTTTATGCTCAAAAAGGAAGGAAAAAAATTTGAAGAGCTTCAAATGGCCTAGCCTCCAACGTAGCGTTCTAAGCACAGGGAACAATAAATTCAATACATACCCTAATATGTACTCGAATCTATATCGAGCATTCTAATTCTCTGCATCATGCTCCATAATTATTATATTTGATTAGTTAAAGGACTTTAATATGGACTTCTCATAATTAATTTATTTCCATTCATTTATTGAGACAAGCCTTGTGGCAATTGAGACTATATTCTTCTTTTTCCTCCTCTTTTTTTTCATCCCTCCACGAACAAAGGCTTTTGTCTAATCTTTGAACCTTGCATCTCTAATAATTCAATTATGCGCTTTACCATTAAATCAGGTTTCAAACAAAGACCTCAAGTTGATTTGTTTCTCCCCGTTTTCCTTTTGTTGTATTTGTTATTCTTTGTTGGGTAAACCTCAAGTTGAATTAGTGTGCTCACAGTACAAGAAACTATTGAGCCAATACAGCCTTCAAGCTCAAGCCTCTGGTTTTTTCAAGGTTAGATTTAACTTGTTCCATGGATCAGATTGTTCCAGATACTGGCAACGGTCAAGCCCAAACGATCAAAGGTTGGTTCACCTCCTCCATGACCAACTCCCACACTACTCTCAACCATAAAACGCCCATCACTTGCTCACTCTCCCCACACCAAGACTCCATCTCTTCTTCACTCACACTCGAATTCGATCATCGGGTTCAGAGATGGAGAAGATCAAGTGCTGCAGCGAAGCAATCCCCATCGCGATCATCGCGATAGCAATGTCGATGAGTTATATGGCGTCAGCCCAGATCACAACGGCGTGCACGAGCTCTCTGATCAGTAGCTTCACCCCGTGCCTGAATTTCATCACTGGAAGCACTAACGGAGGCGGTTCTCCGACTTCTGGCTGCTGCGACGCTCTGGACTCGCTTGTCACCAGCAGCACCGACTGCACCTGTCTAATACTCACAGGGAACGTCCCGTTCAACCTCCCGATCAACAGGGCGCTGGCGATCACGCTCCCTCAACTGTGCAACTCTCAGTCGGTTCCCCTCCAGTGCAAAGGTCCGTATTTTCGAACGATTTGATATTGTGAGAAAATTTCGCACTAAAGACTCCTTCGAACTTGGCCCGTTCGCAATGGCTTACGCAGGATTTTTACTCATTAGGAGCGGAAACAAACCACAAACTCAGGATTTTCACAAGATTTTCAAAACATAGCATAAAAAAATTAATCCCGCATACTTGTTATTAACTCAATTAACAACACTAAGATTTTTTTTTTTCAAGAATTACAGTTGAAATGTCATACTCATAAATTAACTAAAAATATGAATATTAACTAATAAATTAACCTTAATTAATCAAGAATTGATCAACCAAAAGCAAGTTAAAGAATATGTCAAACATTTAAATTGAAATTAAACCATAAAATCTATATATTAGAGGTGATAAAGAAAAAGAAAAAGATTGAATTCATATGATTGGAAAAAGAAAAAAGAAATAATTTCTCAAACAATAATGAAAAAAATACTTATCCAATCGCACGAGGAGATCAAAACAGCTCCGGCAGCATCACCGCCCATCGACAATCGAACCTGAACAAATCGACTGTAAAATACAGAGAAATTAGAGTTTCCGTAAGAGAGAGATCGAGATCATGATTCATGAGAGATATAATCGAAGGAAGGAGACTTGATGGGTCTTCGAGAAGGAAGGTGTGGAATTGAGAAGATTGGGGTTTAAATTCTCAGATATTTGAGAAGATTGGAGCTTTTTGGGATGTTCGTTTCTCTTAGGGGTTATCATCATGCTGAAATCCCTCAAAATTTGCTCCTCTTCTGAATCAAATCCTACTACATCTTGTTAATTTAATAAAATTTCAGTGGGGGTGACCGCCCCCACTCACCCCCACCTGCGTCTGCTAATGCCCGTCGGTCAGGCCCTGAATTTGCTCCCAAGAAGTCATAAGTTAGAATCCCATCGAGTAAACATTGTAATGAATGTCTCTAAGCTTGAGAGTAACCGCTAGCTTGTTCTCAAAAAGTTCATACTAAATTTTAGGTAACAATGTAATATTTTTGTTTCTGGTTCCAGCTACGGCTGCTCCTCTTCCAAGTCCAGGTCCAGTCGCTTACGCGCCCGGTCTGCCCCTCTCCCGCCATTCTGTAAGAACTTAACTTCCCGTGAAGGGTTAGAATGGAAAATTGAAAATTGATAGAAATTTTTCCTCATATTTGTTCTGAAATGTCGTGTACAGCTGGGACGGGATCGGACGATGTGCCGCCGGCGCCGTCACAGAGTGAGCTGCCGGCATCTCCACCGGCGATCGCAGACAAGAATCCAGGGCTGAATCAAGGGCAGCGGCCGCTCGTGCTGTCGAATTCGGCCGTGAAGCACTCTCCAGCTCTGTTGCTTGGGGTTGTGCTAGGAATCGGACTACTGAACAAGATGTAGGAGGGAGAGCACTATACGCATAATGTGAGAGGTGATTTTGTGTTGTAAAACTTTTACTTGTTTATGGATTTGTGGGGTTGATTTGATTTGTACTAGTGTCACAGGAACAAATAATGCTATTTGTCAAATTTACTGTCTCATGTGCTCCAACAAATGATAATCCACTCTCTACGGCTTGTAGAGGTATTATACTCAAAATTACATCTCGATTTGAATAAGAAATATCTTATATTCAAGTCAACGATTATCTTCAACTATTTGCTATACATTAATTGTCAAAATACATGGAAGCAAAAATCAGACTGTTAAAGAGTAGCACTAGAATAAGAATTATATAATACTAATTATATTAGCAGCAGAGACTTTCTTATTATGTAATTATAATTACCTATTCGGAATGGAGGACTCTTACAGCCTGAACAAAGAATTACATCGTGCCTTTAGAAACAACAACGCCCTGGTGTTATCAATTGAAGGTCAATTAATGGATAGCAATTGCTATGTTCTAAACATAAAATCGGAGATCGACAAGGGATGCCTTCACTGTTCTAACTCGCGACTGCGTACCGTGGAAAACGTCTTCAATTTGTGGCTTGTCTTTGCTGGGCTCATCTACTTCCTCCAGCAGGTTTGGCTCCGTCCGGACTCTCTTCATCATCATCAATCAACGTACTGCCCTATCCAACTTTCACCCGGATTAAGATTCCAACTCGACAAATCCGAATCCGACTCGGATTCAACTCGCTTCTCTACAAATCAGAATCTAACTCAGATTCAAACTAGCTTAATTGAAGTCCAATGTGAAGCCCGACAACCACAAGCGAGTTAGATAGTTTGATTTCACACGAACGGTGGAGGTTCGTGGATGATTAGCCGGTTGTTGCTAGTTCTTGAGACTAGAGCCAGTTTATATCCAATAAGATCCTCACGGACAACTGAGATTCATGGATGACCGATGATTCTCATGGATGATGAATGTATGTTCACAAATGAAGGGGGATTGTTGGTAAATGTCAAAACCTAATAGCTTAAGCTTTTGGGTGAAATTGGCCTAATTCTCAGCCTCTATTTAGGCCCATCGTATTTCCTATGGAGACTCGTGTAACTCCCTAACAGTGATATCAGAACCAAATATCTAAATTCTTCTGCCTCCCAAAATAACAACCTTCCTCTATATTCTCTTAATGGCTTTCTTCCACCACAACATGGCTTGTTGTGGTGGTAGGAGCTGCACGCATGGCAGTTTTAGCAAGAGCCCATGGGGCTGGATACATTGGTCTGACTGTAATATTGGCATCTCTCATGCTTGTCATTACCCATTTTTTCTTGTTTCGTCGAAACTCGGGAGAGCAATCAGGAATGGAGACTAGGAGGGAGAATTGTTAGAATTCTGCCTTATTTTCAAGAAGAGATGATGATATAAGAAAATTCAATTGAGTTGGAGAAGGTGATGCTTGAAATACAAGAAGCAAATCAAGCTGGAGCAGTTTCCTTTTCATGCGCTTACGAATTTCTTTTTCTGAAGGAGTATTAATATGATTCAGATATATTCAATGAAGCTTTGTTTTTAAAGATTGAACGATCTAAAATTCTTCTAAATTAAGTGGATCAACTCCATATATGATTGATCATGATTCTTCAAGTATCTAATGATCATGATCATCTCATAGTCCAAATAAGAGTTGCATTGTAAAATTCTATAAATAAAGATTGTAACCTAGCATCGTAAATCAATATCAAGCAAAAGAGATCAGAAGAAGTCAAGAAAGTGAGGAGTAAAGTGAAGGTGCATAGAGAGAATGATATTCTTGTAATCTAGGTCTAAATTCAAAGAAAGGTGAATAATCTTGTACGATCAAGAGGAAAGTCAGATCTCTTTATATCAAGTTTATTAATAAAGTTCTACCAAGTTCTCTCCTTGTGAACGTAGGTCAAGTTTGGGCTGAACAACATTAAATTCTCGTATTATTTTTTATACTCTTTTATCTAAGTATTGCTGGTTTGCTTTACAATAGTTTTCTTTTTACAAGTATCATCAAATTCCGCAAATGTCGATCCTGAGCGTAACATGGTATCATAGCGTCGATTTGTTACAACAATTGGTGTCAGTGCTAAAGACTAATGAAGGGCGATTGTCAAAGATAGGAAGTTTTATGACAAAGTTCGAGGTCGAGAAATTCAGAAGTAAAGGAAACTTCTGTTTATGACAAAATAGGGTGAAAGCGTTGCTGGTGCAACAGAGTCTTCATAAGACCTTGCAAGAAAAGTCAGCAAAATTTGCAGGTACATCAAACGAGGATTGAGAAGAGATGGATCTAAAGGCGACAAGCACGATCCAACTATGTCTCGTACACAAAGTTATGTACAGCGTGATGGATGAAGAAACGGCTACGAGATTGTAATCAAGATTAAAAACATTGTATATGACGAAGAGCCTCTCCAACAAGTTGTATCTCAAAAAATAACTATATGAGTTACGCATGAAGGAAGGGACAATGGTGTTGGAGCATCTAAACTTCTTCAATAAGGTCATCAGCGAGCTTCTAATTGTTGATGTCAAGATTGACGAGGAGGACAAGGTGTTGATACTTCTCAGTTCGCTTTCATGGTCATATGATCCTATCATTACCATCATGCTCTACGGTAAAGAACTCTCATCTTAGAGGAGTTCACGTCAACTCTCTTATCTGATGAGACCACGAAAAGGCCAAATCAAGAGGAGAAGGAAGGATAGAGTTTGGTGGTCATGGAAAGAAAAAGAAGTGGAGAAAAAAAATAAAAGTCTGGGCTCATCAAACGCATGTCACTTTTGAAGATTATTGAAAGAATAACTGCAAATATCAGCAATAGTGGTTGAAGAATAAAGGGGCAAGCCGCGGAGGTATACGTAGTAATCGGTGTTGACACCGAAGTATTAATGGCTTCTTATGTTGAAGACAACACTTCTAAAGGTAAATGCTAGATATTTGGTTCGGGTAATACGGTTCATGTATGTTCCCAGAAAGAACAGTTCAACGACTCCTTAGTTGCAAAAGAGGAAGGAATTATCAAGACGGTGGATGGCTCGGCTTGTGAGGTCATTGGTACAGAAAGAGATGGGACTGTGTCTGCTTTGGAGGCAGTCCGATATGTCCCAGAGGCACAGTATAATCTAATATCCATAAGGGTGCTCGAAGGAGAAAGATGCCGGATTCAAGTGCAACAAGGCGTCATCACTAATATCCAAGGAGATAGGGTAATCCTAAAAGGAGAGAAGTATGGAAGGTTATACAAACTGATGAAAGAAAACTCAGTTTGAGGTGAAGTTTCAGGGATAAGCTTGGAAATGAGCTCATCGAGGGTGGAGCTTCAAGAAAGACGGCAACAGGATGTAAACCGGGTCAAAGTGTTGCGAGAAGGGGAAAGGGTGCATTCGGTAAGGCTCGAAATAACCCAAACCATGGCGGTAAATCTGCCAAAGGCCCCAGAAAGATAGTGCAAGAGTTAAAAGTTTAACAGTATGGTTACAACAAATGAAAGAATTAAGGTAGCACTCTAAAATCTCAAAGTGTTTTACTAAAGGCTTGAAAAGCAAGTGAAGGTGGAGATTGTTAGCATTTTGCCTTATTTTCAAGAAGAGATGATGGTCAAAGAAAATTCAATTGAGTTGGAAAAGATGATGCCTTGAAACAGAAGAAGCAAATTAAGATGGAGTAGTTTCTTTTCAAGTACTTACGAGTTTTCTTTTTTTGAAAGAGTACGCATGGGATTCAGATTCTATTCAAGGAAGGTCTGTTTCATAATATTGAAGGATTTAGAATTTTTCTAGATCAAGGAGATCAACTCGAAATAGGTTGATCAAGATTCTTCAAGCATCTAATAGCTAAGATCATCTCATAGTCCAAATAGGAGTTATATTGTAAAATCCTATAAATAAATGTTGTAACTCAGTAATGTAAATCAATCTTAAGAAAGAGAGATCAGAAGAAGCCAAGAAAGAAAGGAGCAAGGTGAAGATGCGTAGAGAGAAGGATACTCTTGTAATTTAGATTTAAATTCAAGAGGAAGGTGAATACTCTTGTGGGATCAAAAGGAAAGCTAGATCTTTTTGTATCAAGTTTATTAATAAAGCTCTCTTAAGTTCTCTCCCCGTGGATGTAGGTTAAGTTTGAGCCGAACCACGTTAATTTCGCATGTTATTTTTTATTACTCTTTTGTATAGGTATTGTTAGTTTGCTTTACAACAATTTTCTTTTTGCAAGTATTATCATATTGTCAAGTTTCGCAAATGTTGATCTCGTGCGTAACAATTGGTATCATAGCGGCGATTTGTTACAATAGAATCATACATTGCCCACCTCTAATCAAGGTGCCGCAAGAGGTTTATGAAAATGACGCTAAGAAATTACTGCAGACTTTGGCTCCAAGCTATGGAAGCAGCATGGGGGAAGTTCACCGCACTTTCGGAAATTTGTTGGTTTGCTTGGAAAGGTTGGGGAGGCCCTCTTGGAGGGTGAGAAGGGGCAGCAAACCGCGGGGGGGGGGGGGGGGGGGGGGGGGGGGGGGGGGACTGTCGGAGAGGGAGATCAAGGAGCTCGCGAAGAAGTATAGATAATGACCTATTGAAAAACTACTGATTGAAAACAAGTTGTTGTTTCTATATAATTATTGTATGTGAAGTATAAAGTAGGAGAAGTAATTCTCCTAGATGTTAAGCTCTAGATCTAAAAGCGATGCACAAAGTAAGTGATTAATTCACCAGGGTGTGAAGCACAAATTTTTTTCCCTCAATTTTCTAAATTCCTAAATTAGTTCATCCTCAATCTATCACACACCGTAGTTTTTCCTTCTGTTCTATGTTAAATTGGCAATTGAAAGCTAATAAGACCTCATGGGCTTTTGGAGTCCACCCCATATATTTTAAAGAGACTTATAGGTTCAAAGTCCACCTTAAAACGAGCGAAGAGACTTAGATTATCTTCAAAAAGTGCTTCGTTATCGATTGGAATTCTTCTTCTTCAGAAGAAGCTCTCAATCGTCTGACATCTTCTTCGTCATTCACACATTCAAACTCTCAACGTTTCATCTATATGAGTTTGCGAGAGCGTGTTTTAAAAATATAAGTATTTTAGATTTTTAATAGATTTTTTCAAATTTATTTTATTTATTTTTCTTCCATCCAAACTTACAATTTTTCATTTTTCATGAGTTGTGATGAGGTGTCAAAGAGTAGTATCGGAATTATGATTATACAATATTAATTCTATTAGGAGTATACATTTCTTATCATGTAATTATAATATTTATTTATTCGGGCATTGCCCTCATCAATAATAATATAATTCTCAGTTTCTTCAACTGATTTTACGTGGACATATTTCCTTACATCTGCATCCTATACACTATTAACGAATTTGAGACATGTGGCCCTCACGTTTGCTTGCATTTAATGAGTTTAACGATTTGTCTCTTTCTTTTTTCTTTCTTCTTTCTTTCTTCTTTTAGAGAAAATGGTTTGTCTATTTCTTATATTCTAAAATCCGGTCGGGCCCACTTCATCCTATGGCTCACCGTGCTCACCACGATCGTGGTGAGCAAAACATTTCTCGCCAATATTAGAGATGGTGATAGCTCTCGTAACTATTCATCTATGTATGTGTCATACATCAATGTATGTACAGCTCTTGTAGTTACGATGAATGTTAGGAAGGGAGAGGTCCTAGATTCTGGATTGATAAGTGGTGTTCGAATGTTCCGTTAGGGTTACTATTCTCAGAACTCTTTTCTTTAACTCTAGATCCTATTGAACCAGTATTGTCACAATGACCAGATACTAATGTAATATTATTGTGTCGTACATGAGCTAGGAGGTACATTGTTGTCTTAGAGAAGAACTATTAAACTTCTCCCGGAACATAACGAGGGATCAGAGATTGTCCTA